>ML784931.1:243612-276852 GCA_009831015.1 Picea engelmannii
GATGACTAGCCTTTAATAAAGAAGTGTTGTGTTTGCATCGAACTTTCACTCTTGTCGGTATTATGTTATCTCTTTACCTATTGAATTAATAGTTTCTTAGCCATTTATTATGATAATCTTCTATATTTTTAGTGGGTTTTTCTTCCTTTTTTTCATTTTTCTCACGCTAACACTGCAGGATCCCTCCAAGCAATTGTAAACTATCTTTTCCTAATGCTTTGGTGAAGTGTTTACACGCTATCCAAATCATATTTGCTATTGTTTTTGCAGAATTTCAGGTTCAAATCAACAACCCGATACCTATAGACTCCCCCTGAGGTTGACATGCACTAGCCTGGATTGAGAGGAGGTTTGCTCACAACAATTTGGGGCATCCACTCCTCGAGTTAGCACTTTTCTGTGAAGCCCAAATTTTTAAGGACTTTAGAATATATCAAACTACTGTAAGAAACACTTTTCTATAGTAAAACTAAGTTTTGAATATATAAAGTTTGAATCTATGAAAGATCATCACAACTGACAAAATTAGATTTTTCTTTTGATGCAATTTAAACAATCCAGTGTAAGTTTGCATTTTCAAGTAGCCTCATAAAAATTTAGTAATAACCTTGTAAATTGACAACATAATTTAACAATTTGATCGCAATATTTACAAATAAATCAACTAGTAAAACACCTCAAGTTCTCATTTAATCAGTCCCTTACTCCCTTGTCCCTTGTCCAAACTTCCCAAAATCAAATGTTTTCCTCTCAACTAGCTAGGAATAGCCTCTCCAGCTCCCTAGATCCAAGAATCCTTGCAGTTTCCTAGCCCTTGAGCTCAAAATTCCCAACAACCAACCAATCTCATATGAGTCTTGTTATTGCACAGATTGTAAGTTGGGAAAAGTCCCTCCCAATCCACAAAAGTGAGACAACTATGGGAGTAACTACCCATTGCCACCTTAGAAAGATACTCCCCGTGCTTTAATGATGATAAGTTAGCACAAGGGGGGGATCTTGGTGACCCTAGGGGGAATGAGATGGAAAGTGGAAAGATAGTGAATGAAACCCCTAAAGGTCAAGATTGAAGTGTAATGATAGCTTGGAAAAGGGTCTTGAATGAGGGTAAATGGTTTCCAATTTTTGTAGACCTGCAAAACAACATTAGCCCTTCTTGGAACAAAACAAATGAGCATAAACCAAGCCTTATATCAAGGGGATCAACAAGATAGGATTGTTGTCCCAAATTGAAACAATATATATGTGTACACATCAATAATAAACAATTACCAATAGCTGCAAATTAAACCACTAAAATCAAGTATAAGATGATGGAAACTAAACTAGCAACAAATAGTCAAACTTCCACTGGAAATAGTGAGACTTTAGATGGTTTTTAGGGTTGTTTATTAAGCATTATAAATAAGTATTATAACAACCAAGTGGTTGTAGGAAAAAAATGATACAAAAATAAGTTCCAACCACAAAAATCAACAAGTAAACCATATAAAAGATAGCCAATGAGCAATAGAACAATAATCCTGGTTCACAAGTAAATTTCAGCTGTTGAAAAGTGAGTAAGAGATAAAATAAAGTGAGTTTTGTTGCATCCCTAATGGATGTAGCAACAAATTTATTTTAGTAGAAAACTCCGTGACTAAAAGAGAATGCACTTAGGGCACAAGAATGCTTATAAAATGTAGAAAATAATCCAACTTGAATAATTGCAATATCTCGTAAATTCATGTTTTTCAATGTAATGATTTTATTTCTCCAATGCAAGTAAATGAGTGCCTAGTCTATTGGGTTATGAATTCTTGGGTGTAAGAGTTGGAATTACTACTTCTTTAGGGATGTAAGACCTTTTACTCCCTAGAGAAAGAAAATCCAACAAGGTAAATCTAGGAGGGTGTAAGCCCTTTTACTCCTCCTAGCAACCTTGAAAAATAACTTATCCAACAACAATTATGATAGATTTGGTGGAGGGTGTATGCCTTTATACTCATCCAAGGGTTTTAGACTATAATAACCTTGAAACAAGAAGAAATTACCAACAATATGTAGAAAATATCTTACCAATTTCAATAGAAAAGCATGCAAAACCCTTATCTACTAAGAATATTCCATCAACATGCAATAGATAATCCTTCAAGAAGGTAGTGCACCACTTCCTTCTATTGATGTTTTGGTAGCTGCGAGAGGAATTCCCTCCTAGAAAATTTTTCTTAGAGAAGAAAAAGATTCCAAGAAGTCAAAGGAAAACCATTGAACAGTTGAAGAACACCCCAGAAAACAATAAAGTGAAATAGAAGACCACAGGAAGAGAAGTCGGCCCATAAAAATAATAAAGTAAATATGAAGACCTAGAATAAGAAGTCGGCCCTAGATAGGCACCCAAATTAGTATAAATACAGGTTTGGATCATTTCATTTGTACATGCATGCAATTTTCCTTCTACTGTGTGCACTAGGAAGTTGTAGAAGTTTCACTATTTCTATTTTTTGGTTCTCTTGGATAGTGTGCCCTACTTGGGGAAGGATATTCTTGGTGGCTCTTGGTGGTTTCTCTTGTGTGCTACCTCTGGAAGAGTTGCACTAAGGTTGTGTGGTGATGCCCAGTTGCTTCATGCCAGTTGAAGTTAAAGTTTCAGTTACAGTTAGAGTTGGAGTTGCAGTTGTGCCAGTTCTATGATGCACTATCTTTCTCTAGTGATGCACCTATCTTGTGCTAGTTTTGTGGTGCTACTCAGTTGTCTACCCTCGCTAGGGTTTGACAAGAAGAAGAGATAAGTATTTGTTATTAGGGTTTCTTCATTGTTGGCTTTCTCTTATGAATAAAGCATGTTCATGGTTTTATTGAAAAGATTGTCTCTAAGAAAAGTTGGCTGGGTTTTTCCCCAAGTTTGGGGTTTTCCCAGGATAAATATTTGTGTCTTCTTGTGCGTGTTTATCTGTTCTTTATATATATTTAAGTATATTCTTATTGAATGTTAAAAGAAGATACAAATTCTATGGTAAATCTACTGTTAACAAAACTAATGAAAATATAACACCTTCATCAATAGACAAGAACAAACATTCATAAGATAGGAACAAGAGAGAGATAGAGAAAATGCCAAAGAAGGGCACAAATTTCAGACAAGAGAGGTATAAGCCTCAAGTGAGTTGTGTTAAAATGAAATGTCTTAGGTCTATTTTTATACAAGACCTTCAAAACTAGTTTGTCCACTTATCTTTAGGGTAAAACACAATTAGGGAGGCCGACCTCCTCTAATTTCCCCTTTAGAAAATCAAATTTTAATTTTACATAATAAATAACCCCAAAACATGACATCATTCCCTAGAAGGGTGTCGTTTTGGCACTTTGTGCAGGACCTTGGGTTGGAAGAAGAATTCCTTGGGCCTCCAAAGGCCATAACTCCATGGTGCAAGGGTCTTCCTTCATTTGATCATGCTAAGTTATCATCAATCATCACCACCATCACCAAAACCCTACCCCGCAATGTGACGTCATTCCCTAGAAAGTGATGTTTTAGGCTTCCAAGGCCAAATGTTGGGCAAGTAGGGGGCTAGTATTTTCCATCAAGGTGTGCTCTCATGCCTCCAAAGGAAAAATCTCTTACCTAGGTGTCCAAGAAACAAGGGCACATCATCCATCTTGCAAGATTTATTCCCCAAGTGAATGTCCAAGTGACCTTGTGCCTCCACGAAATGTTCTCCACCTGTCAAGGCCTTGTAGATTCAAGCAAATTCTCCCTCCAAGGGCTCACAAGTCACAAACATCATGTCAAGTAAGCCATACATAATAAAAGAACCATCTAAACATGTGCATCAAGTCCCCCCTCTCAAAATAAACAAATTCTCAAAGACCTTATGCAACTTGCCAAATTTAGGTATGGGAGGGTTGTTGGGGTCACTTATTGGGTGAATCATTCACCAAGTTGAGTGTTTCCTAGGTGGAACCTCTCTTAGTCATGTAAAGAGTGCGAGGTAGATCGGGGTAATACTTTTGGGCATGGGGTTTCTTGACATACAAGGGCTCATATTGTCTCATTTATAGGTGCCTTTATAGAGGGGGTGTTACCCTTCGTCCGAATGCATAATTTTTCCAAGACCTTTTGGAATTTAATTTATTAGAGTGTTCCCAGGTTGAATGATCTAGATTTGGATACAGGAGCTTGATAGGGCTCAGAAAAGCCTAAAAATCAATGTTCTCAAAATGATGTCAAAATGGACGTGTGAAAAGGACTCGTCAATATGAACCCAACGCAACTTGAATGGGCTCAAACAGACGTCGTATGCTCCTGATATCGTGATCTGAAGTTCAAGTCAAATTGGCAAAAAGTCAAAGTCAAAGTCAACAGTCCATACTACTGATGTCATAAGGACAAGTGGCAGATGAAATCCGCATGACATCAATAGGACACATGGCAGCACCAGGATGTGCCACATGGCAGTCATTTTTGGCATTTTTAGGGGTTGATTTGGACCAATAAAAATTGGACACGTGGCAGTCTGTACAACATGACACATGGCAGGTATGGTGATGACATGGACAATTGCTAACAGGGAAGGTATAGAGAAGACACATGTGAAAATCACTAGTTGACAAGTGGCATCAGTCCAACGAATAAAGAGGTGCCACATGGCCCAGACTTGGGCTACCACGTGGCACCCTATGGTTGGCTCGGTTGGTGTATACAAAAATTATGGTCTCCCCGAGTTTCAAACTAGAGACCTCCAAGGAGAGCCTGCATCTTGGGAATGGATTGAATACCATTGGGACACGGTGGAGCTTGTTATAGTGTTCACACATTATTGTATATAAAGTGTTACAAAGTGTTAAATGGGGGCCAAAAGGGCTGGGGCTAAGCCCCAGCCCATGTTTTTTTGCAATCTGCATATGACCACAAGTGCGGGAAGATTCCAAGGATAAGACACAGGTGCGGGGGCCATGGGATAAGGTTCCAACATGACCGGGAGTTGGCGCAAAATATTGGAGATAGCCCCGAGTTTTATGGGGTAATATGACCATGTATTTTTGGTAAAGGGGCGAGCGCACAACCCTATGGGCTGGCACTTGGCCACCTATTATTCCATGTGATTGATTATTAGGGAGTGCGTTTTTATGTTGGGGGCTTATGGCCACATTTTTTCTAAATGTGGGTTTTTAACCATATCTTTATGGTTTTTATTGATTTTATTAACCAATTTTGGTTATTTAGCCATAGCTTGGTGGATATTGGGCCAAATTGAGTGCCACGAAAAGTGGGATGTTGGGATTTGATATCTCTACCTCATGGATATATAAACCAAGACATTGTGAGGTTTTAAACAAGCAAGAAGAAAAAAAGAAGCTTGAAGCCAAGGTCAAGCAGTCTTGAGTAGTGCAGAGTAGCTGAGCTTTGGAGGCAGTTTTCGGGAGTTATATTACTTCGTTTTCAGTGTCGTCTGTTGCATCAGGTTTATGAGATAGAGAAGAATATAGATAGTCAGTCAGAGCCCTATATGATGTAACTTTAATGTAGATTGTAAATCATTGAATATTGAATAGAGAAAGCCTCCCTCACTGAAGACAAAGGCCCAGAGACGTAGGCGAGATTGCCGAACTCCGTTATCAACTTCTTGTGTACAATTGGTTGATGGTTTGCATTCTTTGTGTTGTCTGCTATTTCTCTTAATTCTTTAAGTCTTTTTGATTTTCATATTCACATGCACCGTCAGAAAAAGGTCTTGATAAAATTGAAGTTATAGTGTGAAATTGCTAAGCTTCGATTTTCGGATCAAGTGGTATCAGAGCAGGCTGAATTTTGCAAGAACTGTGAATATGGGAAAAATATTGAAGAGAGATAGACTCTAGGAGATCGAGGAGATTGACCAAAAACCTCAGTGAGAGAATGTTGAATTGCGAATATTGATGCAGATACTCGAGGAAGACAGGGAAAGAATGCAAACGTTGATGTTGGCAACGAAAGCAAGGCTGGTTGGAGGAAGTCCTTTAGCTAGAAGCCCGAGCCCTTTCAGGGATGATGAAACTCATCCATTCTAGAGGAAATAAGATGAGGAGGATTCATATACTCTAGTTGAGGAGCAGTCGATAGGAGAGACCATTGGCACATTCTCTTCACCAGTAGAAAGCATTGATTACACTCTAGCCTCACCTGTAGCTGATCAGGAAGTGGAGTTCGATCATCCGGAGATAGCAGCATTTGAGAAACATACCAAAGGAGTCGGTATGAGAATGTTATCAAAGTTCGGATATCGGAAGGAGAAAGGCCTTGGAAAATATGGCCAAGGCAGAGCCAGGCCAATTGAAGTGCATGAGAATCCACTCCAGGAAGGATTGGGATATACAGGAGAATCTTTTGAGGATGAAATTCCAGTGATTCATTGCATGCACTGCTAGAAGTTCGGACACGATGCTAACCACTGTTGGGAGAGACATCCAGAATTGACACCAGAATGGTTTCAGACTCGGCAAGGAAAATAGGTAGCTTGAGCCATTAGCGACGCAAACAGTGAATCATGAATGAAAGGTAAACAGGTTGAAAGGTATAAATCACCTTCACCCACCTTTACTTATGAGCATGATAGAGCCATGAACCTTATCAGGAAAATGATTCCATGCACATTTTGTAGAAACAATAACCATTGTGTTGTAGACTGTTGGAAACAAAAAGTATATGGAAGAAATATCACGGTGACAAGAAGTATGCCAAGACGCGATGACGCGACATTGCAGGTCAAAAATAATTTGTGAGCAAAGTCAGTGCAACCAGGGCAGGAGTCAGAAAAATCCAAGGGGGATTCAACTTAGTCAGGGCGTGATTCCATCAAGTTTCTTAGAGCAAGAAACACTTTCTCACATTGTCAGAAGAGCGAGCATTGTGAAGATAGTTGTTGGAGGCTACATCCAGAGTTGCGATGCTCAACAAAGCCTGAAGGGCCCGAGCAAAAGACATATGCTACAAAGGAACAAAAGGACGTTGTTGAGGAGCAGAAGGACATTGTAAGAGGACATCAAGAGGATGCTGCAGAGAAGCATAGGAATGACTGTGACACTTCATTGGCAGAATATGGGTCGTCCGACTGGAACTGGGCAGATTTTATGCCCTATATGTAAATTGAGTCAGTGTCATTGTCATTGATGTAATAAAAGTGATTTGATTTATGAAATCACTTATTGAGTCTAGTTAATGTTAAGTATAAGTTTTTTTTCATTATTCGATTTATGTAAGGATGTAGTTGATTGATGTAATAAACCTTTTGGGGTCCAAAATGTCTTTAGTGGGAAGGTGTGGTCCAGATTTGGATCTAGGAGCTTGATAGGGCTCAGAAAAGCCTAAAAATAAATGTTCTTAGAATGATGTAAAAATGGACGTGTACAAAGGCCTCATCAATACGAACCCAACACAACTTGAACGGGCTCAAACAGATGTCGTATGCTCTTGATATTGTGATCTTAAGTTAAGGTCAAACTGGCAAAAAGTCAAAGTCAAAGTCAACAGTACGTACTGCTGACATTAGCAGTACGTCAACAGGATAGGTGGAAGATGACATCAGCATGACATCAATAGGACACATGGTAGCACCAGGACATGCCACATGGAAGTCATTTTTGGCATTTTTAGGGGCTGATTTGGACCAATAAAAATTGGACACGTGGTAGTCCATACAACATGACACGTGGCAGGTACGATGATGATGTGGCAGGTGTGATTACATGGCCAATTTATGATAGGGTAGGTACATATCAGACACATGGGTGAATCACTAGTTGACAAGTGGCATCAGTCCAACGAATAAAGAGGTGCCACGTGGCCCAGACTTGGGCTGCCAGGTGGCACCCTCTGGTTGGCTCGGTTGGTGTATACAAAAATTATGGTCTCTCCGAGTTTCAAACTTGAGACCTCCAAGGAGAGCCTGTGTCTTGGGAATGGGGCGAATACCATTCGGCCATGGTGGAGCTTGTTATAGTGTTCACACTTTATTGTATATAAAGTGTTACAAAGTGTTAAATGGGGGCGAAAAGGGTTGGGGCTAAGCCCCAACCCATGGTTTGTTGCAATCTGCATATGACCACAAGTGTGGGAAGATTCCAAGGATAAGCCACAGGTGTGGGGGCCACGGGCTAAGGTTCCAACATGACCGGGAGTTGGCGCGGAATATTGGAGATAGCCCCGAGTTTTATGGGGTAATATGATGATGTATTTTCGGTAAAGGGGCCAGTGCACAACCCTATGGGTTGACGCTTGGCCACCTATTATTCCATGTGACCGATTATTAGGGGGAACACCTCTATGTTGGGGGATTATGGCCACATTTTTTTCTAAATGTGGGTTTTTAACCATATCTTTATGGTTTTTATTTTATTTTATTAACCAGTTTTGGTTATTTGGCCATATCTTGGTGGATATTGGGCCAAATTGAGTGCCACGAAAAGTGGGATGTTGGGATTTGATCCCTCTACCTCATGTTTATATAAACCATGACATTGTGAGGTTTTAAACAATCAATAAGAAAAAAGGAAGCTTGAATCCAAGGTCAAGTAGTCTTGAGCAGTGCAAAGTAGCTGAGCTTTGGAGGCAGTTTTCGGGAGTTATACTACTCTGTTTTCAGTGTCATCTGTTGCATCAGGTTTCCGAAATAGAGAATAATATAGCTAGTTAGTCAGAGCCCTATGTTATGTAATTTTAATGCATATTGTAAAGCATTGAATATTGAATAGAGAAAGCCTCCCTCACTGAAGACAAAGGCCCGAAGACGTAGGCGAGATTGCCGAACTCCGTTATCAACTTCTTGTGTACAATTGGTTGATGGTTTGCATTCTTTGTGTTGTCTAATATTGTTCTTAATTATTTGATTCTTTTTCGTTTTCATATTCACATGCACCATCAGAAAAAGGTCTTGATAAAATTGAAGTTATATTATGAAATTGCTAATCTTCGATTTCCGGATCATTGAAGCTAAAGTGGGACTTCTACCTAAGCATGAAAAACATTTCCCACCTCCACTCTACCCTGGTCACTCCGTGTTTCCCTAAGTTGAATACGATGTGTGGGACTTCTACATAAGAATGAAAAACATTTCCCACACACGCTCTACCTTGGTTTGCTTGTTGATTAATTATTTACTTTACGGGTCCCTTAATTTTTTGCGAGAAACATTGCATTGTTCTCGAGATCCTTGGGAAGGAATCTGGAAGGATTATGTTCAGATTTTATCTTTTTCCATATACAACCCTCTGGGCCTTCAACCCCTTCTTCCCTTGAAATGAGGTACAATCCCTCCTTGGCTCAATGTGGCCTGAAAACCCAAAAGACGAGGAAACAAAAGGAAATAAGTATGGAAAGTGGTAAGTATGTGTTGATGTTTTGGTATATGTGGGAGGTATTTCCTCCTGGACAAATTTTCTTAGAGAAGAAGAAGATTCCAAGAAGTCAAAGGATGACCATTTAACAATTGAAGAACACCCAGGAAAAGAGTAAAGTGAAATAGAAGACCACATAAGAGAAGGTTGCTCATAAGAAATAATAATAAAGTGGAAATATAATTTCCAGGAAGATAAGTCAGCCCACAGAAATAATAAAGTAAATTTGAAGACCCAAAATAAGAATTCGGCCCCATACATGCGCCCAGATTAGTATAAATAAAAGTCTAGGTCAATTCATTTGCACAGACACACAGTTCTCCTTCTGCAATGCACATTAGGCAGTTGTAACTACAATTTCACTATTTCTGGTTTATGGTTCTCTTGGAGAGTGCACCCCACTTGGGGAAGGATATTTTTGGTGTATCTTGGTGGTTTCTCTTGTGAGCTACCTCTGGAAGAGTAGTGCTAAAGTTGTGTGGTGCTTCCAAGTTTCTTCGTGTTAGTTGCAGTTGCAGTTATAGTTGTAATTGTAGTCACAGTTGCAGTTGCAGTCATAGTTGCAGTTGTTGTTACAATTACCCATTTCCATTTGTGTGAGTTATGTGGTGCATTATCTTGCTCTAGTGATGCACCTATCTTGCGCTAGTTCTGTGGTGCTACTCAGTTGTCTACCCTCGCTAGGATTTGACAAGAAGAATATATACGTATTTTTTATTAGGGTTTCTTCATTGTTGGTTTGCTTTTGTGAATAGAGCTTGTTCATGGTTGTATTGGAAAGATTCTCTCTAAGAAAAGTTGACTGGGGTTTTCCCATGATAAATCTTTGTGTCTTATTGTGCTTGTTTATCTGTTGATTATATATTCTAGTATAGGATTATTGTATGTTAAAAGAAGATAAAAATACTATGGTAAATCTAATGTTAACAAAACTAATGAAAATCTAACATGGTTTCAGAGCGGTTTCTTTCAGAAAACTCTAACCACTGGAAGGAATATCGTCAAATTTACTATTGCACATACCTAAATGTGTCAAGCTTGTTGATAACTTATTATAAAGTTGTTGGGAAAAATTCAATCATAGATCAACTCGCCTTGCTCTAATGTACCTGCTACATCTCTCAGATTGACCTTTCGTCAAAATTGAATTTTTAGGTTTTTAGGATCGTTGACATTTTCCTGGACATTGAACCTTCTGATTAAGATTTATAACGTTTTCTTGTTGATGTAATGTATCAGATTAGAAGACAAATCTAGATGGTGCACTCGTATATAAAATGAGGGAGTTTGCAGGAAATGTTCATTTGGAAAAAGGACCTTTGTCCAAGCAGTGACAATAGATCCAAAGGGATCTTAGATCTAGTGCACTCAGAGGAAGCCCAAGAGTTGGAGGAAACAATGACGATGTCTTCTACAATATATAACAACTCAAATGGGACAAAAACAACTAGACTTCAGGTTTGCATATCAGGTTTGCATACCAGGTTTGATATTTTATATTGTTATAACTTAAGTAAGTGTCGTAACTAGAACAACAATCTTTAGAAGTCTATTACTGTTGAGTACTATTTCTATCAAATGTTTAGTAACAATTGAATATTGTTGGATGAATTGATCTCCTTAGGAGATGTTCCATGGAGGTTACCATGGAGATGTTGTTGTTCTTGTTTCTTGTTCTGGGTAGGTTATTATGGAGGAATGATTGGTCACAACATTGGAAGAGTGTTGAAGAGTGTTTTTCTTATTTCTTATTATTTTATTTTGTTTTGGCTCTTGTCCCAGGAAGGTCACATGTGATAGCTATGAGAAGGATCTATTGTGATGATCGTTCCTATTATTGTTTTTTATTATTGTTCTTACCATAAGAATATTGCTCTTATTTTTTATTTTCCCTTGTTGTTGCTCTTGTTTCGGGAAGGTTGCAGGTGATAGATCTGAGAGGGAGCTATAATGATGGTTGTAGGAGGAAACATATTAGATGGTCTCTAGCTAATATGTGGAGCAAAATATCTAGACATAGATCCATGCACATGACCGTACACATCCATGTACCAAAAGAGAAGATGACAAAGTTAAAACCTTATGGAAATAAGGGTAGTTTTGTAGGATACATAGTATAACATATGGATATTTATTTTGAAGAACAGAAGGATCCGAAGATGACTATACATATTCCTCTGGTTCAATTGATCACTCTTTATATCATTAGGAAGAATCAATAGAGCCATAAGGGCCTACCTAGAAACGTTGTAGGGACTAGGAAGAGACCAACATGATCTCGTGATACTTTGCATGATGCAAAGGGGATGTAGATATATGGAATTAATGAGCCATATCATGAGGAGGAGTAGATAACTCCACTAGTGGTGAGGTAGTTGGCCCCACCAAAGACCAGTTCATAAGGAGCTATATTTTAAAGGGAGTCATCCCTCAGGATCTAGTAGGGAGGAGCAACCTCCCAATACAACCTATAGGAGATCAGATTTCAAATGTGGTCAGCAGATTCAGAGGGAGAAGATGGATCCAAAGATTATACAGACTCAGAGGGAGTCAAGTTTCAAAGGGAGCATCCAGACTCAGAGTAAGCTTGATCTTAGAGAGAGTCAGTTGACTCAGAGGAAGATGAGATCATTCAGAGGAAGTTCCCCCTCAGATTCAGGTGGGAGAGAGAGACATCTTCCAAGACTGACAGAAAAATGCCATGAGTTGAGGAGGATAGATTGAAGCATCAGAGGCTTCAAGGAGATATGATACCTCCTAGGAGGATTCCCTTGTTTCAGTGACAACGGAGGAAGTGAGTCAAAAGGACTGGGATATGGATTTTGCCACAATTCCAGAGAGAGCTAGATACCACACAAGTTTTCCAACTACGTGGTGTCGATGAGGAAGAAACTTCCAATTATGAGGAATATGCAAAGTAGAAAGTGTGGAAGGATGCTATGATGTTATGTGGAAAGTGGTTCCAAGACTAGAAAGGAATTCAGTAATGAATTCCAAAGTGGATCTACAAGATCAAGCATGTTGCATATGGAAACATAGAGAAGTACAAAGTGAGATTTGTGTCTAGAATATTCTCCCATAAAGAGGGAGAAGATTATGACGAGACACTTGCTCTAGTAGCCAAAATAAGTGTACATAGAGTAGCCACAATATACATGAGAAGGATTCTCATGTCTTCAGATTGAAGAAAGATTTGTACAAGCTTAAGCAGGTACCCAGGGTAGGATATGCCAGACAATTATTTTGATGAGCTTCAGGATGGTTTCCCCTTGATATTGGTTTACATGTTTATTATTGGGGATGGGAAGCTCATAGATTGGTGCAAGAGGGAAATCACTTCAGAGTTCAAAATGAAGGATATGGATTTGATGGGATTATAGGTGTGGCAGAGGCTCGATGAGATTTTCCTTAGCCAAGGAAAATATATATATAGTTGATATCCTGCAGAGATTCAGGATGATGGACTACAAGTCCATGGCCACACCTATGGTTATGAATGTGAATCTCTTGAATGATTAATCTTCATATTTGTTGGATCCCACGATGTACAAATAGTTGATCGGATCCTTGATGTACATGGTTAACACCAGACCAGACATATGCCTTGCAGTGAACACTTTGAGTTAGTATATGGTTGAGACTAGACATGTACATTGGATAGCAACAGAGCATGTGTTGAGGTACCTACATGGTACAGTTGGATATGGCCTTAGATATGTATTGGATGGATAAGTGAAGCTGCAAGGTTATACAGACTCTGACTGGGCGCAGAGTGTAGTGGACGGAAAACAAAAATCAAGATGTTGCTTCAATTTGGGATCAAGTATGATCTCATGGTTGAGAAGAAAATAGACATCACTAGAACTCAACACAACAGAGGAAGAGTATATTGCATCCAATGTTGCAAGTCGTGAAGCAATATGGCTTCAAAATTTTCTTGCAGGGTTATTTGATCTAGAGTTGGAGCCAACTTTGATATACTGCGATAATCAAATTTCTGTGAAGCTTTCAGAGAATCATGTCTTCCATGACAAGTCAAAGCATATAGAGATCAAATACCATTACATCTGAGACATGGTGCAAAGAGGATTTGTGGAGTTGTGGTACATATACACATATGAGCAGATACCAACTATTCTCACCAAGCCTCTGTCTAGATTGAAGTATGAGTGCTTCAAAGACAAGCTTGGCGTGATGCAGAATGCCCACCCTCATTGAGATGGAGGTGTGATGTTTCTCCTCTTACAGGATTCCCTTTGGACAAGGGTTTCCTAGATCAGTCACGTGGAGCGACTGAGGAAGTAATGTAGCAGTATTTCCCAGTGGATGCATGTGAATGAGACTACTAGGATAGGAGAAACATCATGGCATAGTCATGAAGACTATGTAAGTAGCTCCATGCTACTAGATGAGACTATAACTATGGTTGATGGCATGGTAGTAGCTGTGTGCTACTAGTTGATTTCTTCATAGTTATAAAGATCATTGCTTATGACTATGGTTGATGGCATGGTAGTAGTTGTGTGCTACTAGTTGATTGTTGCATAGTCATAGGGACTACAGACTATGATTATGGCTGATGGAATGGGAGTAGTTGTGTGCTACTAGTTGATTGTTGCATATCAATCATAGAGACTATTGAACTGCATGGTGGTAGATTTTGTAGCTACCAGTTCATTGTTGGATATGACTATGGTTGATGGCATGGTAGTAGTTGTGTGCTACTAGTTGATTGTTGCATAGTCATAGAGTTTGTGAGTATGGTTGATGAAATGTTAGTATCTGTGTGTTACTAGTTGATTGTTGCATAGTGACATAGTTCATAACTATGGTTGATGGCATGGTAGTAGCTTAGTGCTACTAGTTTATTTCTGCATAGTTATGGAGACTATTGGACTGCATGGTAGTAGTATTATGACTACTAGTGGATTGACGATCATGACTATGGCTGATGGCATGGAAGTATCTTAGTGCTACTAGTTGATTGTTGCATAGTCATGAGAGACTACTGGATAGCACGATAGTAACTTAGTGCTACTAGTTGATTGCTATGTAGTTGTGACAACATGGTGGCAACTTTGTGTTGCTAGTTGATTGTTGGATAGCATGGTAGTAGCTTAGTGCTACTAGTTGATTTCTATGTAGTCGTTATGACATGGTGGCAACTTTGTGTTGCTAGTTGATTATTAGAGAGCATGGTAGTAGCTTAGTGCTACTAGTTGATTGCAACATAGTCATATAGACTATGGCAGAGGATGGAGCTATTGATGGCATGGTGGTAGTTGTGGGGATACTATATGATTCCAAAGTAGTCAGTGGACTACTAGAATAAAATATCATGGAAGATTACCTCCCTAGCTAAGAGGGAGTGTTGATTTTTTGGTAGCTGAAGGAGGTATTCCCTCCTGGAAAGAGTTTCTTAGAGAAGAGGAAGATTCCAAGAAGTCAAAGGAATACCATTGAACAATCGAACAACACCCGGGAAAACAATAAAGTGAAATAGAAGACCACATAAGAGAAGTCAGCCCATAGGAAATAATAATAAAGTGGAAGTATAATTTCCATGAAGAGAAGTTGGCCCACATAAATAATAAAGTAAATTTGAAGACCCAGAATAAGAATTCAACCCTAGATAGACACTCATATTATTATAAATACAAGTCTCGATCAGTTCATTTGCATAGACACACAGTTCTCCTTTTGTAGTGGGTGCTAGGTAGTTGCAACTGTAGTTGTAATAATTTCGCTATTTTTGGTTTCTGGTTCTCTTGGAGAGTGTGCCCCACTTGGGGAATGATATTCCTGGTGGATTTTGGTGGTTTGTATTGTGTTCTACCTTTGGAAGAGTAGCGCTAAAGTTGTGTGGTTTTTCCCAGTTGCTTCGTGCTAGTTGCAATTGTAGTTACATTTACAGTTGTAGTCACAGTTGCAGTTGTAGTCACAGTTACAGTTGTTGTTGCAGTTACCAGTTGCCAGTTGTGCCAGTTCTATGGTGAGCTATATTTCTCTAGTGATGCACCTATCTTGCGCCAGTTCTGTGGTGCTACTTAGTTGTCTACCCTCACTAGGGTTTCACAAGAAGAAGAGATAAGTATTTGTTATCAGGGTTTCTTCATTTTTGGTTTGCTCTTGTGAATAGAGCTTGTTCATGGTTGTATTGGAAATATTCTCTCTAAAAAAAGTTGGTTGGGTTTTTCCTTGAGTTTGGGGTTTTCCTAGGATAAATATTTGTGTCTTCTTGTGATTTTTTTTTTGCTTCTTATATATTCCAGTATATGATTATTGAATGTTAAAAGAAGATAAAAATTCTATGGTAAATATAATGTTAACAAAACTATTGAAAATCTAACAGTATGTGCGGGAGCGGTATTATGAATCATCAAGAAGACCCCCTAGTAGTAACCCTTTCCTCGAGGGTGACCACTTACTAGGATACAATGTCA
This sequence comes from Picea engelmannii, assembly GCA_009831015.1. Taxonomy (NCBI): domain Eukaryota; kingdom Viridiplantae; phylum Streptophyta; class Pinopsida; order Pinales; family Pinaceae; genus Picea; species Picea engelmannii. The sequence continues at coordinate 259,407 of ML784931.1, forward strand.
AACACCAAGGTGAAATAAGGCAAAGAGCATAATTTCCAAGAAAACTTTTTCAAAATCAAGGAAAAACCCTTTGCGACATATTCAAATGATCCATTTATTTAAATGACACTTACCACAACAACATACTCCTTACCTCATGGAACAAGACTTTTTGTACTCTATGATCCAAGTTGGATGCGGTGAATGGTGCAACCATTTATCTCAAGGTGATTGGTGGTGTGTTGTGGGGCTCTTCCTTCTGGTCCATCTCTCGGTACTCCATGTCTACAACATGAGGGCCTTGAGACATCATCTCCTCAGTTATCCATAGAAATGGGGGATAACATGTGGCTCCTACTTGGGGACATCTGCTCTCCATTGAGTGCATGAGAACTACAACATCTCTTCGTAAGATCTGTGCCTACACACATTGAAACAAAAAAAAACATGTTTGGGCATCTAGGATGGCAAGCTCATCCTTTGATCATATAATCAAAATTGACAACTAATATAGAAAATCAAATTTTGAACCTTTTTTTATATAATATGATGAAAGAAAAAAATCTAAATCAATAATGAAAGTAGAGTAAAATGAAAATCAGAAATGAAATGCACCTAAACTATCATGAGAAATCAAGATGAAAATGCAAGAAAGTGAGATGACCTACCTACTTACCTGGGGCCCAAGGCCCATGGTGATCAAATGTTGTGAATGTCAAGTGAAATTGTACAACCAATGAAACCATCCGATCATCTCATCAAGGTATCTGTTGGAGAGTTCTTTGTTTGGTGTGTTGTCATTGATGTCAACTGAGAATGGTGACAAGGAAAGAAGTAATCGCGAGACAAAGTTTTGAAAGAAAACTACATCAGGAACCATTGATTATCTTGGATGATAGATCTATGGTGCAAATTCATATTGGTGCATCGAAACAAACGAAAGGTAACAAAAGAGAGTGGGGGCCATCTCCAAAGTACTGAAACACGAAGTCTCGATGAGATCTGGACCATTGGATCGAAGAATGTCGTGGGTCATTGATCGGACAAGAGTGAAGTTTAGAAATCGGGAAACGAAAGAAAGGAGGTGATCTAAATCCAAAGTCCTGAAACGCAAAGTCCCGATGAGATCTGGACCATTGGATTGAGGAATGTCGTGGGCCGTCGATCGGATGAGAGTGGAGTTCGAAAATCAGGAAATGGAAGAAAGGAGGTGATTTAACTCCAAAGTCTCGATGAGATCTAGACCATTGGATCGAGGAATGTCATGGGTCATCGATCGGACGAGAGCAGAGTTTAGAATTTGGGAAACGAAAGAATGGAGGTGATCTAACTCCAAATTCCTGAAACAAGAAGTACCGATGAGATCTGGGCCATCGGATCATAGAGGGTCATGGACCATTGATCTGACACAGAGAAGTTCGAAGTTCGGGAGTTCATACATTGGAGAAAGGAGGAGAGGTAACTTGCGAGTTTGTGAAACGTGAAGTCCCAAAGTGCTTGGCCCCAAGTCACAACTAGTGGTCATGTGGAGAGAGAAGAAGGGAAGGAGCTAGCGTTGCTAAGCTCTACTTCAGATTTCAGGAGTTGGGAGAATCGAGGTGACATACAGCAGAACATCCGAACCGTGAAGTCATAAAGAACCTTTTTGATTGGCATGTGGTCACAACCAAGGTCACATCAACAAAGAAGAAGGGAAGGAGCTAGCGTAGCTAGGATCTACTTCATAGATCGGGAGTTGGGAGATTAGGAGTGACTCACGGCTAAATATCCGATGTGCAAAGTCGCGAAGTGCCCTTTTGGTTCGCGAGTGGTCATAGCTAGTGGTCATGTGGAGAGGAAGTCAAAAAACCTCTGCGTGTATAATCCAACAACGCAGATTAAATAGACAATTTGATCGAAGGGTTATAGTTTCACTACATGATTTCTTGACCAGTTACGATTCAGGTACACTAACTGAATCATTGTTTATTGGGCGTTGGAGATTCATAGTGCAAGGGATCATGAGATTACGCATAAAAGAAAAATGCAGTGACAGAGTGATGTTTCCGTTTTCTCTACAAAATGAGTTGAACTATATGTAATGAACATGACAATATGAACAGAGTGCGAACAAATTTAGAGATGAAGAACATAAGCTAAACAAAGCAGAAATGGTGAAAAAGAGAAGAATATACAAGAACCTAAGAGCATGAGAAGAATAGAGAAAGAGTAGATGGAAAGAGACAACAAGAGGAGGAAAGCATAAACAGACAGAAGCAGAGAAGAATTGCAGAACAGAGAAGAGAATATAGTTGAAGTTGAAGATGAACAGGTCCAAGAATAAAAAAGAGAAGACTATGAGTCAGATGAAAATGCAAATACTCAGGAAGACTCAAATCAACAAACATAAACGAAACTACCTCTCAGAATTGTTAGAAATAATCATCCTGAAAAACTGATAATTGGTGATAATAATAAAGGAGTTTAGACAAGAAGGCAATTGATTAAAGACTCAGAACAATCTTAGATTGCTTTCCTATATATGATTGAACCTAAATTTTTTGATGAAGCCAACAAGAATGACGATTGGATTAGAGCTATGAATGAAGAGCTTGATCAAATTGAGAAGAAAAATACTTGGGAGTTTGTTCCTAGACCTACATATAAGAATGTAATAGGCTCCAAATGGGTGTTTAAGAATAAAATGAATGAACAAGGACATATTTTTAAAAATAAATCCAGATTGGTCTGTAAGGGGTATGCACAAGTCGAAGGACAGGATTTTGATGAAACCTTTGCACCAGTGGCAAGATTGGAATTCATCATAATGTTTCTTGACTATGCATGTCATAAGAACTTTAAAGTATATCAGATGGATGTTAAGTCATCATTTCTTAATGGAGATCTAGAAGAAGAATTATATATGGAGTAACCTGAAGGATTTTCACTAACAGATAATCATGACTATGTCTACAAGTTGAAAAAGGCATTATATGGACTGAAAAAGGCACCACGAGCCTGGTATTATAGTTTGGACAAATTTTTACAGGACAAAGGGTTCAAGAAAGGTACCGTTGAAAATAATCTATACATTAAGTCTGAAGGTGATGATTTATTATTTGTTTTGGTTTATGTAGATGGAATTATTTTTGGATGTACTAATGACTCTTCTATTCAGTAGTTTTCCAATTCTATGCAAATTGAGTTTGATATGTCCATGATAGGGGAACTGTCATATTTTCTTGGTCTTCAAATCAATCAGAGTTCCGCAGGGTTATTTATCTCTCAAGAAAAGAATTTGAAAGAGATGTTGAAGAAGTTTCAAATGGAAGATTCCTCTCTTGTTAGTACACCTATGGTGGTTGGTTGCAAGCTCAATAAAGATGATATTTCACCTGATGTTTCTCAAAGAACATATCGATCAGTGATAGGCAGTCTTCTGTACATCACAACATCTCGTCCTGATATAATGCAAGCTGTACAAATGGTAGGTCATTACCAGTGTGCTCATAAACAAAGTAATTTAGCATATGTCAAGAGGATATTCAAATATTTGAAGGGTACAATGAATTATGGTCTTTGGTATCCTAGAAATCAAAATTTTCAATTAATTGCATATTCAGATGCTGATTGGGAAAATTGTTTGGATGAGAGAAAGAACACCAGTGGAGGTACATTCTTCTTAGGTGATTCGTTAGTAGCATGGCTTAGTAAGAAGAAATTATCTATTTCTTTATCAACTACAGAGGAAGAGTACATTGCTGCTGCTACTTGTTGCACTCAAATATTATGGATGATACAAACTCTTGCAGATTTGAAGGTAACTTACATTGATCCAATTCCACTTCATTGTGATAACACCACTGCTATTAGTGTCTCAAAGAATCATGTTATTCATTCAAATACTAAACACATACCAATAAAATATCATTTTCTCAAAGAGAGGGTTACAAATAGAGTTTTTCAGCTGAATTATATTCCTTCCACATAACAATTAGCTGATATATTTTCTAAACCATTAGCAAAGACACCATTTGAATATATTCGTCAGAAGTTGGGGGTCATATCTTCTTTCATCTAATCTATTCACCTTGTCAGGGTGAGTACTTATTGAATATCTGTTGTATTTTTGGTGAATATTGTTCTAGTTTTTCCATTCATATTTGACAGGGGGAGTATGTTTCCTTTTTCATCGATGTCAAAGGGGGAGAAGGAAAGATATTGTTGTAGAATTTCCAGAATGCAGAAAGTTTCCATCAATGTCAAAGGGGGAGATTGTTGGCGAGTTGTTTGGTTGGTGTGATTTCAGTGTTGTCATTGATGTCAACTGAGAATGGTGAGAAGGAAAGAAGGAATCGCGATACAAAGGTTTGAAATAAAACTACATCAGGAACTGTTGATTATCGTGGATGATAGATCTATGGCGCACATTCATATCGGTGCATGGAAACAAATGAAAGTTAAAAAAAGAGAGCAGGGGCCATCTCCAAAGTACTGAAATGTGAAGTCCCAATGAGATTTGGACCATTGGATCGAGGAATGTATTGGGATGTCGATCGAATGAGAGCGGTGTTCAAAAATCGGGAAATGGAATAAAGGAGGTGATCTAACTCCAAAGTCCTGAAATGTGAAGTCCCAATGAGATCTGGACCATTGGATCAAGGAATGTAGTGGGTCATCGATGGGACGAGAGCAGAGTTTGGAAATCGAGAAATGAAAGAAAGGAGGTGATCTAAATCCAAAGTCCCGAAACGCAAAGTCCTGATGAGATCTGGACCATTAGATCGAGGAATGTCGTGGGCCATCGATCGGATGAGAGCAGAGTTCGAAAATCGGGAAACGAAAGAAAGGAGGTGATCTAACTCTAAAGTCCTGAAATACAAAGTCCCGATGAGATCTGGGACGTCAGATCATAGAGGGTCATGGACCGTTGATCTGACACAGAGAAGTTTGGATTTCAGACGTTCGGACATAGGAGAAAGGAGGAGAGATAACTCATGAGTTCTCAAAACGTGAAGTCCCTAAGTGCTCGGCCCCAGGTCACAGCCAGTGGTCATGTGGAGAGAGAAGAAGGGAAGGAGCTAGTGGCACTAAGAGCTACTTTAGAGTTCGGGAGTTGGGAGAATCGAGGTGACTCGCAACAGAAAATTTGAATCGCGAAGTCACGAAGTTCCTTTTTTATTGGTGTGTGGTCACAACCAAGGTTAGATCAATTGAGAAGAAGGGAAGGAGCTAGCGTAGCTAGGATCTACTTCATAGATCGAGAGTTAGGATATTAGGAGTGACTCGTAGCTGAATATCTGATGTGTGAAGTCGCGAAGCGCCCTTTTGGTTGGCCAGTGGTCATAGCCAGTGGTCATGTGGAGAGGAATTAAAAAAGCCTCTGTGTGTATAATCCAATGGCGCAAATTAAATAGACAGTTTGATCGAAAGGTTGTAGTTTCAATGTTTGATTTCTTGGCCAGTTACGATTCAAGTACACTAACTGAATTATTGTTTCTTGGGTGTTGGAGATTCGTAGTGCAATGGATCATGAGATTATTCATAAAATAAAAATGTGGTGATAGAGTGACGTTGTCGTTTTCTCTGCAAAATGAGTTGAACTATATGTAATGAACACGACAGTATGAACAGAGTGTGAAAAAATTCAGAGATGAAGAACATAAGCTGAACAGAGAAGAAATGGTGAAAAAGAGAAGAATGGACAAGAACCTAAGAGCATGAGAAGAATAGAGAAAGAGAAGATGGAAAGAGACAATAAGAGGAGCCAAGCATAAATAGACAAAAACAGAGAAAAATTACAGAACAAAGAAGAAATTGTAAGTGTTGACATATCTGTATTGTTGTAAGGTATTATTCAAGAAAAGATTTATAATCAGGGTGGTAGGGTGGTGCTAGGGAGGACTGTGGTCCTCTGTTATTCAAGTTGGTTCTTGAATACTAAGAGTTGTAGCTTCCATCTAGTTGTAGCTAGAAAAACAAGGTGGCCGGGTGGTGCTAGGGAAAACAAAGAGTTTTCTTTGTGGAAGTTGGTGCTTGTATAAGTGGAAGTAGGTGCTTCCATCCAGTTGGTGTTGGAGATCATAAGGAGAAAATATGATTGTTTCTAGTGGGTGCTAGAGAAACTTGAGGGTTGGTGCTCTCTACAAGTTGCATCTTGTTAAAGAAGAGGTTGTAGCCTCATTTTGAGTTGGTGCTCAAAGATATATGATGTACATAAATTAAAAGATTTCTTATCATCCTAAGAAGAAGAGGTTTTCTCCCTTTATGGGTTTCCTCGTGAACATCTATCTCTGTGTATATCATATGTGTGATTGATGTTTACTATTTCTGTTGTTTATGTCTTGCATAATCTTGATTATCATTTGGAGAAGAGTAACAATATGTTAACATGCTTAAAATTGTTTAAGCACAGTAACAACTGATTCACACCCCCCCCCCCNTAATTTCAATAATTGGTATCAGAGCAGGTTCCTTTTATTTAAAGGTAGATCAATAAGCTTAAACATGACAAGTCCTGAAGGAACTTCAACCAATAAGCCTCCTCTATTTGATGGAACAATTGTTTCTTTCTGGAAGGTTAGAATGGGAACATACATTATGGCCTTAGGTGCTAATGTTTGGGATGTGGTAGAGATTGGATATACAAAACCTATTGTGCTAGCTTCCAGAGATGATAATTTAGAATTTAGCTTCAATGCAAAGGAAATGAATGTTATCTTGAGTGGGCTTGCTGAAGCTGAGTTTGTAAAGGTGATCATCTTGAATCTGCCAAAGAAATGTGGGATAACTTATTAGCAGTTATGAAGGAAATGAGAAAGTAAAAGATGCCAAACTTCAGACATATAGATTGAAATTTGAACTAAAGATGAATGAGGATGAAACAGTTAGTAAATATTTTTTAAGATTTGAGGAGCTTGTGAATTCTATGAAGGGTATTGGTGAGAAGATTGAAGACACTTTTTTAGTTCAGAAGATTTTAAGATCTCTACCTGATAGATTTAATCCAAAAGTTTATGCAATAGAAGAATTGAATGATCTTAAAATTCTACCTATTGATCAACTCCTAGGAACTCTAACTGCTTATGAAATGAGGACTAGTAAATATAAATCCACCCTTAGAGAAGCATATTTTAAAGAAGACAAGAATAATGATTCAAAATTAGATGATATTGAGGAAAACTTTGTGAGAAGGTTAGAGAAATGATCAGGAAAATACCAAGGCAAGATGCCCTTTAAATGTTTCAACTGTGGTAAGATAGGTCATTTTGCATCTAAGTGTCCTCACAAGAAAAAATACCAGAACTTTGATGATGAAAAGAAATACAAAGTTAAGAAATATAGTAAAAAGAAAAGTTTGTGTGAAAATAATGATGAATCCTCAAAAGACATAGATATAAATTCATCTTGTGAAGATAAAGTGGATGATTTTATGCTTATGGCCACAAGATACCTTGATGATGAATAAACAGGAGGTGACGCAAATGACGAAGAAGCAGTGGTTGATATGGAAGGTGATATAATCAGTGCTTTAGAAGAGATTGGCAGACTCAGACTTAAAAAGAGAAAACAAAAACAATTGTTGAAGAAGTTTGAAAAGATGGTAAAGAACTGAGTAGATATTTTTCTTTGTTAAAAGTAGAATTAGAAGAAGAAAATAAAATAGAATATATTATAAAACATCAATTACCAGAGAATAAGGTGAGATGTGAATCTCTGGAAGAAGAAGTAGTGAAAGCTAGAAAAGAGTTGGATAAGTTTCAAGCCTTGTATCACCAGAATCCGACAAGTATTAAAGCCTCAGAAGGATTAACCACCATTTTGAATCATCAAAGGAGTCCAAAGTTGAAAACTGGTTTGGGTTATGAAGAGGGATCAAGTAATGGTCATCCAAGCAACAAGAATCCATCAAGTTTGTCAAATCTACAATCATTGACAACAACAAACCTGTAGAAACAAATGAGATAATCATCTGCCAAGAAGGAGTAAAGAAAAAGGTACCAGAACTGAATCTGTAGAACAAATAAACAATACATCCTCTGCTCAAGGAAACCATCAACATGGAAGAAATTGACCTGCTCAAAGAAGACAACCATTTTCCAGGTACAAACATTTTTTCTATGGATATTGTTTTTACTATTCTAACTTTGGCCACAAAATTGTAAATTGTTCTTTAAGATTTAGACATGAGAAATCAAGACACCCAAGGAATAAATATCTACCACAACAAATAATGAGACAACCACAGACTGTAAATCATGTGATGGCTAGGAAAAAGACGTAGATTAAGCATAACAATTGTTATGATCCTTTATTCAATGAACCAGAATGTTACATCTACCATAATTATGGACATAAAGCTGCAAACTGTCGCTTAAAGAACTATAAGATAGATTCAAATCATAGAGATGAAAACGTGAAGGTTTGGAAGAAGAAAGAAGATGAAAAGTGTGGATTAGTGTTGTCAGCTCAAAGACAAAAGAACCCCTGGTATATTGACAACGGATGGTCCAGGCATATGACAGGTGACAAAAGTAAGTTCCTATCACTCAAAGAAAGTAAATCAGGAAATGTGACTTTTGGAAATGATGCTCCAGGAAAGATCATAGGTAAAGGTCTAGTAAGCTTAAGTAATGGAAGAGGAAAAAATCAAGATGTATTATTTTTTGAATTAAAGAATAATCTTCTTAGTGTCAATCATATGTGTGACATAGGATGTGAGGTCACTTTTATTGCCAAGGATTGTAAAATAAAAATAGTGAACACAAGAGAGCTGATTGCAAAAGGGATTAGAACTGAAAACAATGTCTATGTTTTGAAGGAAGATAAGGAAGAATGTCATTTAAGCAAGTATGATGAAAGTTGGCTGTGGCATAGGAGACTTGGACACACAAATTTTGATCATATAATCAAGCTTAGTAACAGTGGGGCAGTAAAAGATCTTCCAAATATATCAAAGCCAAATGATTATGTATGTAAACCTTGCCAAATTGGAAAGCTTACTCGGACACAGTTTAAATCTAAGAACTTTACATCAATGAAAAAACCTCTTTAGTTAGTACATATGGATTTATGTGGATGATCAAATTATTTCATGTTGGTTATTGATGATTATTCTAGACTCACATGGGTTTCCTTTCTGAAAGAAAAATCTGAAGCATTTGAAAAATTCAAAGTGTTTAAGGCTCTGACTGAGAATCACACAGGAAAAGATTGAAGGCATTAAGGTATGATAGAGGAGGAGAGTTTAGTTCAGGGGAATTCAAAGAGTTTTGTGATAAACATGGGATCAAAAGAGAGTATACTATTCCAAGAACTCCACAACAAAATGGAGTAGTTGAGAGGCAGAATAGATCAATTCAGTAGATGGCAAGATCAATGATGAATGAAAGGAATATTTCTCAGACATATTGGGTAGAATCAATTCATACAATTGTACATATTCTTAACAAATCTCATCTCAGGCCACATAGTGACAAGACTCCTTATGAACTATGGTTTGGAAGACCTGCTTCAATCAAACATTTTAAAGTCTTTGGGAGTAAGTGTTATATCAAGAATAATGATGAAAATCTTGGCAAAGATGATGACAGGGTTGATGAAGGTATATTTTTAGGGTATGCTACAAACAGTAAAGGATACAGATGCTATAATAAGAGGTTGCATAAATTGGTTGATTATATTGACATAAAAGTTGATGAAGAAATCTTGGTACGAGATGTAAGCAGTGTTGAATCAACCACAAATTATATAGTTGAAGTTGACGATGAACAGGTCCAAGAATAAGAAGGAGAAGACTCTGAGTCAAATGAAGATACAAATACTCAGGTAGACTAAAATCAATAGACAGAAACAAAACCACCTCTTAGAATTGTTAGAAAGAATCATCCTGAAAAATAGATAATTGGTGATAAGAATAAAGGAGTTCAGACAAGAAGGCAATTGATTAATGACTCAGAACAATCTCAATTTTCTTTCCTATCTATGATTGAACCTAAATTTTTTTATGAAGCCAACAAGCATGATGATTGGATTAGAGCTATGAATCAAGATCTTGATCAAATTGAGAAGAACAATACTTGGGAGTTTGTTCCTAGACATACAGATAAGAATGTAATAGGCTCCAAATGGGTTTTTAAGAATAAAATGAATGAACAAGGACATATTGTTAAGAATAAAGCTAGATTGGTCTGTAAGGGGTATGCACAAGTTAAAGGATAGGATTTTGATGAAACCTTTGCACCAGTGGAAAGATTGGAAGCAATCAGAAAGTTTCTTGCCTATGCATGTCATAATAACTTTAAAGTATATCAGATGGATGTTAAGTCAACATTTCTTAATGGATATTTAGAAGAAGAAGTATATATGGAGCAACCTGAAGGATTTTCACTGACAAATAATCCTGACTGTGTCTGCAAGTTGAAAAAGGCATTATATGGACTGAAACAGACACCACGAGCCTGGTCTTATAGATTGGACAATTTGTTACACTACAAAGGGTTCAAGAAAGGTACTATTGACAATAATCTATACATTAAGTCTGAAGGTGATGATTTATTAGTTGTTTTGGTTTATGTAGATGACATTATTTTTGGATGTACTAATGACTCTTCTATTCAGTGGTTTGTTGATTCTCTGCAAACTAAGTTTGAGATGTCCATCATAGGGGAACTGTCATATTTTCTTGGTCTTCAAATCAATCAGAGTTCTGCAGGGTTATTTATCTCTCAAGAAAAGTATTTGAAAGAGATGTTGAAGAAGTTTCAGATGGAAGATTCCTCTCCTGTTAGTACACCTATGGTGGTTGGTTGCAAGCTCAGTAAAGATTCTATTTCACTTGATGTTGATCAAAGAACATATTGATCAATGATAGGTAATATTTTGTACATCACAACATCTTGTCTTGATATAATGCAAGATGTAGGAATGGTAGGTCGTTACCAGTCTGCTCCTAAACAAATTCATTTAGCAGCTGTCAAGAGGATATTCAAATATTTGAAGGGTACAATGACTTATGGTCTTTGGTATCCTAGAAATCAAAATTTTCAATTAACTGCATATTCAGATGCTGATTGGGAAAATTGTTTGGATGAGAGAAAGAGCACCAGTGGAGGTGCATTCTTATTAGGGGATTAGTTAATAGCATGTCTTAGTAAGAAGCAGGGATATATTTATTTATCAACTACAGAGGCATAGTACATTGCTGTTGCTACTTGTTGCACTCAGATATTATGGATGATACAAACTCTTGCAGATTTGAAGGTAACTTACATTGATCCAATTCCACTTCACTGTGATAACACCAATGCTATTAGTGTCTCAAAGAATCATGTTCTTCATTCAAAGACTAAGCATATACCAATAAAATATCATTTTCTCAAAGAGAAGGTTACAAACAGAGTTGTTCAACTGAATTATATTCCTTCCACAAAAAAATTAGCTGATATCTTTACTAAACCATTAGAAAATACACCATTTGAATATCTTCGTCAGAAGTTGGGGGTCATATCTTCTTTCATCTAATATGTTCACCTTGTCAGGGGGAGTACTTATTGAATATCTATTGTATTTTTGGTGAATATTGTTCTAGTTTTTCCATTCATATTTGATAGGGGGAGTGTGTTTCCTTTGTCATTGATGCCAAAGGGGGATAAGGAAAGATATTGTTGCAGAATTGCCAGAATGAAGAAAGTTTCCATCAATGTCAAAGGGGGAGATTGTTGGTGAGTTCTTTGTTTGGTGTGCTGTCATTGTTGTCATTGATGTCAACTAAGAATGTTGAGAAGGAAAGAAGGAATCGCAAGACAAAGGTTTGAAAGAAAACTACATCAGGAACCGTTGATTATCATGGATGATAGATCTATGGTGCACATTCATATCGGTGCATGGAAACAAATGGAAGTTAACAAAAGAGAGAGGGGGCCATCTCCAAAGTACTGAAATGAAAAGTCTCGATGAGATCTGGACCACTGGATCGAGGAATGTCGTGTCCCATCGATCAGACGATAGCGGAGTTCGAAAATCAGGAAATGGAAGAAAGGAGGTGATCTAACTCCAAAGTCCTGAAACACGAAGTCTCGATGACATCTGGACCATTGGATTAAGGAACGTCGTGGGCTGTTGATCAGACGAGAGTGGAGTTCGAAAATCGGGAAACGAAAGAAAGGAGGTGATCTAAATCCAAAGTCCCAAAATGTGAAGTCCTGATGAGATCTGGACCATTGGATCAAGGAATGTCATGGGATGTCGATCGAATGAGAGAGGAGTTTGGAAATCGGGAAACAGAATAAAGGAGGTGATCTAACTCCAAAGTCCCAAAATGCGAAGTCCCGATGAGATCTAGGCCGTCGAATCACAGAGGGTCGTGGACCGTTGATCTGATAGGAAGAAGTTCAGAGTTCAGGAGTTCAAACATCGAAGAAAGGAGGAGAGGTAACTCACGAGTTCACAAAACTTGAAGTCCCGAAGTGCTTGGCCCTAAGTCACAGCTAGTGGTCATGTGGAGAGAGAAGAAGGGAAGGAGCTAGCATCACCAAGCTCTACTTTGAAGTTCGGGAGTTGGGAGAATCGAGGTGACTCGCAGCAGAACATCCAAACCGTGAAGTCATGAATTGCCTTTTTTATTGGCCTGTGGTCACAACCAAGGTCACATCAGTGGAGAAGAAGGGAAGGAGCTAGCGTAGCTAGGATCTACTTCGGAGATCGGGATTTGGGAGAGTAGGAGTGACTCATAGCTGAATATCCGATGTGCAAAGTTGTGAAGCACCCTTTTGGTTGGTATGTGGTCACATCCAGTGGTCATGTGGAGAGGAAGTAAAAAATCCTCTTCATGTATAATCCAATGATGTAGATTAAATAGACAATTTGATCGAAGGGTTGCAGTTTCACTGCGTGATTTCTTGACCAATTACGATTCAGGTACACTAACTAGATCATTGTTTCTTGGCCGTTGGAGATTTGTAGTGAAATGAATCATGAGATTAGGCATAAAATAAAAATGCAGTGACAGAGTGATGTTGCCATTTTATCTACAAAATGAGTGTAAGTATATGTAATGAACATGAAAATATGAACAAAGTGTGAAAAAATTCAGAGATGAAGAACATAAGCTGAACAGAGAAAAAATGGTGAAAAAGAGAAGAATGTACAAGAACCTAAGAGCATGAGAAGAATAGAGAAAGAGAAGATGGAAAGAGACAGAAAGAGGAGACAAGCATAAATAAACAGAAGCAGAGTAGGATTGCAGAACATAGAAGAAATGGTAAGTGTTGACATATCTGTATTGTTGTAAGGCATTATTCAAGAAAATATTTATAATCAGGGTGGTAGGGAGGTGCTAGGGAGCACTGTGGTCCTCTGTTATTCAAGTTGGTGCTTGAATACTCGGAGTTGTAGCTTCCATCTATTTCTGGCTAGAAAAACAGGGTGGCAGGGTGGTCGGAGGGAAAATGAAGAGTTTTCTGTGTGCAAGTTGGTGCTTGTATAAGTGGAAGTAGGTGCTTCCATCCAGTTGGTGCTGGAGATCATAAGGAGCAAATATGATTCTTTCTAGTGGGTGCTAGAGAAACTTGAGGGTTGGTGCTCTCTACAAGTTGCAACTTGTTAAATAAGAGGTTGTAGCCTCATTTTGAGTTGGTGCTCAAAGATAGATGATGTACAGAAATTAAAAGACTTCTTATCATCCTAAGAAGAAGAGGTTTTCTCCCTTTATGGGTTTCCTCATGAATATATGTCTCTTTGTATATCATATATGTGATTGATGTTTACTATTTCTGTTGTTTATGTCTTGCATAATCTTGATTATCATTTGGAAAAGAGTAACAATATTTTAACAGGCTTAAAACTGTTTAAGCACAATAACAACTGATTCACCCCCCCCCTCTCAGTTGTCTTAGTAATTTCAACATTATCTCCCCCTGTGCTTAATTATGTAATACAACAAAGATAAGTCAAGTACATAATAATCATGAGCATAAATAGACATTTAATAAATCATGAAATGAAACTCATGGAGATGGGTAGGAGGGAGGAAATCCTACTGGAAAGAGAAACCACAAGCCCGATCATCCTATAAATCTTGCCTAAAAGAAAATCCACAAGCCCGATCAATCCATCTCTAAAGACACATATCATGTATAGACGACGACTCATCTTCTTCCTCATCAACGAGGCCACTACTTCTTGAATACTGAGAAGATATGAGAGATCTCAAGAAGACCCCATGATTTCCTTGAGAATGAGAGATGAGGTAAAGGATAAACTCAGGTCTAGAGAAATAATCCTTTCGAACACCCAAAACATGTTTCTTCATCATCTTGAAGTCCTTGTAGAAATTCCCAAGATGAAGATATGGGTGCTCTGTAGTATGAGTCTTTGACAACCCTGGGATGACCATGTCCCGGTGTTCATCTAGATATGAAGGTGGTTGAAAATTTTCAGAGAACAAATCTACATCACCGAAAGAAAATACATCACAGAAAGAAAATACATCACAATCCCCATGGGATGGATGAAAATAATCCTAAGTATGTTGCGAAAATTCATCCTGAAACAAATATGTGACCATATCATCACCAGGATGCCAAACATATGAATCATATATGCATGAATACTAGTCCTATGAAGATGACAACTCATCCCCTTTTGTTTGAGAGCTATCCTCAACATCGTAAATGGGATCTCCATCAAAAATGAAATAACCCCCAACTCATCTACGCCTCCTCACACATATGAAATCATGAATGTGTTGATCAACCATGAACTTGTTTGTATGATTGGGACTAACCACTTCTTCACCTTCATGTGTATGAAAAAAGAGAGGTTGGACAACCTGATCCTCATCCAAAGTGAAGGAGGATGTTGATGTCTCATTTGAGTTCTTGACACGCTGTATTTCATAGGAGTCCTCTCTGACAATGGATTCATCATCAATGAAACCATATTTTTTTGCTATATTGGTACACAAGGAGTTTACTCAATGACATTTCTTGGCGAGGTCGAGTGTGAGAAAATTGGTAGAACCTTCATCTAGGATCTCCAGATGTTGCACTTCACCAGAAGCTTCTTCTTCTTGGTGGGCATGATTTCTGAGAAATGTTTTATCTTGATCTTCAATGAGTTTCGAGACTTCTTTGGACATAAAAAATGATCGATCCTAAATTGGAAGGCCTTCCTGGTAACGATATTTCCTTGTCATAGCATCACACAATGAATTCACCACGAAATAGGAAATGGAAATCTCCCATGCTGCATTTCGTGTAGAAATTTCACTGTAACTTCAAATTATAACGTTGTATTCCTCTTTGCTTTGCATGTAGAGCTTAACCAAGAGATCCTTATCACATTCCTCTATCAATTGTTTACACAACTCATGGTCTTCTTCTATGTTTTCTTTGAGGGCCACAAAGCTTTCTTCATCACAATCATCCTCTTTTTCCACAATTGTGTTCTTGTTGGACTTTATAAGGAGAGTCTCCTTAAAATCTTTGATAAGGCCAAAGGGAATATTTTGCTGCAGAAAGGCATCCTCGAGATCCTGAAT
The DNA here is from genome assembly GCA_009831015.1 of Picea engelmannii. NCBI lineage: Eukaryota > Viridiplantae > Streptophyta > Pinopsida > Pinales > Pinaceae > Picea > Picea engelmannii. The sequence continues at coordinate 274,906 of ML784931.1, forward strand.
AGTATCTTCAAATGTCTGAGTTCTAGGGCCCCGATTCTTAAGGAATTATCAGACAAGGACCATTGGAGAAGATATACTTTTAGGCTTACAAGAATGTCTGATCTAGTTTATTTTCTTCTCTTCAAGTGATAAGAGGAACAATCATATTGTCACATCATCATGATCATAATTTAGGTCTAAGATGAGATGAGTGAACTTGACAATGTGTGTAATGGCCAAGGACGGATCACCATCAAACTTTGGGATGATATCGAACCAATATGTTAGGAATTTTTTTAGATACCAATAAACATCCTCGATATTCAGGGCCTTGTATGCCTCATGGAAGCACCATAGAGCCATGCTTCCATTATTTGGAAAGTCACTTTAATGGAGTTGTCAGATGAGCTTAGTGTTCATAAAAAAAAAAGGGAACTTCCCTCATATGGAGTCGCCAGGCAAGCTTGAGATAAGGGCTTTGGGATTAAATCTTTCCAAAGTATCGTTAGGGCACGAAAGAAGATTCAAAATCCTCCTCGACAACGATGCCAAAATGTTATCACATAGATTGTAAGTTGGGAAAATCCCTACCTAATCCACAAAAGTGAGACAACTATGAGAGTAATTACCCACTGTCACCTTAGATAGATACTCCCCTCGCTTTAGTGACGATAAATCACCACAAGGGGGGGATCCCGGTAACCCTAGGGGGAGTGAGATGGAAAGTGGAAATATGGTGAGTGAAACCCCTATAGGTCAATATTGAAGTGGAATGATGGCTTGGAAAAGGGTCTTGAATGAGGGTAAATGGTTGTCAAATATTGTAGACCTGCAAAACAACGTTATCCCTGCATGGACAAAACAAATGAGGATAAACCAAGCATTATATCAAGGGGATCAACAAGATAATATTGTTGTCCCAAATTGCAACAGTATATATCTGTACAAATCAGCAAGAAACAACTACCAATAGTTTCAAAATAAACCACTAAAATCAAGTATAAGATGATGGAAACTAAGCTAGCAACAATTAGTCAAACTTCCATTGGAAAGAGTGAGACTTTAGATGGTTTTTAGGTTTGTTTGTCAAGTATTATAACAACCAAGTGGTTGTAGCAAACAAATGCTACAACAAGAAGTTCCAACTACAAAAATCAACAAGTAAACCATAAAAAAGATAGACAATGAGCAGTAGAATAGTAATCCTAGTTCACAAGTAAATTTCAGTGGTTGAAAAGTGAGTAATAAATAAAAGAAAGTGAGTTTTGCTGCAACCCTAATGGTTGCAGCATCAAATTTATTTTAGTAGAAAACTCCTTGACTAAAAGAGGACATCCTTAGTGCACAAGAATGTTTATAACAAGTAGAAAATAATCCAACAACAAAGTTACCAACTTAATGAAAACTGTGACCTCAAAACAATAACTCTAGCTCAAAAATATCATATTTTTGGGTAAAAAACACCAAAATCAACCCCCAAATTAAAACGTGGTGCTACCGGTAGCACCATTTTTTAGGGAGGTGGTTAAAAGTGCAACATGTTGCAACTTGTTGGAAATCACACCCTTGGCATTGCGAATACAACCCTAAAATTGACCCTTGAATCGAAAGGTGATGCTACCTGTAGCACCATTTTTTAGGGAGGTGGTTAAGATTGCAACTTGTAGCAACTTGTTTGAAATCACACCCTTGACATTGCAAACAAAACCCTGAAATTGACCTTTGAATGGAAAAGTGATGCTACCAGTAGCACCACTTTTTTTGGAGTTAAAACTATGATGTAATTGAAATTGTGGTCTTGACCACTAGCACCATCGCTAATAAAACAATAAAGATGGACTCCTAAATCTAAAAATGTTATAACTTGATAATTTATGTATTAACATTTTTTTTTTAATAATTTACATTAAGAAAATAATTAAATTGGAAAAAAAAATGCCCCTAAACAAATTCCTCATTTTAAAGGAA
>ML784931.1:278092-306561 GCA_009831015.1 Picea engelmannii
CCACTCTAAAAAAACAAGAAATCTGGAGAGTTCTCGTTAAATTGGTAACTTTGTTCAACTTGAACAACTGCAATATCTTGTAAATTCATGTATTTCAATGCAATGATTTTATTTCTCCAATGCAAGTAAATGAGTGCCTAGTCTATTGGGTTATTCATTATCTGTTTTTATATTGATTTTTTTTTATAACATTATATATATAGTTTGAATATTTGTTATACACACTAATTTTGCATGATTGTTTGTAATTATAAAGTTAGAGTTGCCCCCTAACTTTCTGTAGAATGTTGCACCAAGTAGTAGTAGAAATGAGGTTGTACAAGTTGAGGAACATGAATAAAATGAGGATCTCATGGAAGAATATGTGGGACAAATCAAGTTAATGATCCCATGGAAGAAGATGATGGGACAAATCAAATGATCCAAGATTTGTTTGCTCAGTCGGATGAGGATGGGGACAATAACGGTATTTATGATGGACCTCTATTAGAAAAGGAAAATAAACAACTTTATAAAGGCTCAAGAGAAAATCTTCTCTCTGCTACATTGTTGCTGGTGAATTTAAAGGTTATGAATCATTTTTCAAACACTTGTATGACACAGATCCTAAGGTATGTAATATGTTTCACCTCATATACATAAATGTTGACTTTTATATATTTTTTCTAGTGTTAATTAATATGTAAAATAAAAATGCAATATTTACGATTAATATTCCTTACATTAACTAGTAATTATTTGTTATGTTGTAGATTGTTAGGTGAAATTTTGTTACCATTGTCAAATATTTTACCTCACACATATTGAGATTTGCATGCCATTATGAAAGACATTGGAATGGAGTATCAAACTATAGATCCATGTCCTAATGATCATATTATATATTATGGACAACATGCATCAAAAACAGAATGTCCGCAATGTCTTATCAGTAGATATCAAATTGATCAAGTAACAAAAAAGGTGCCTCGAAAGGTTCTTCGTCATATTCCCATAATTCCATGTTTGCAATGATTGTTCAGGTGTGAAAGCATAACACAATTTATGGATTACCATGCATGGAAAAAAAAGTGGAGATGATGTTCTTCGAATGCCTGTAGATGGTTATGCATTTAGGGAAATGGAGGAAAAATGGGTAGATTTCAAAGATTGACCTCGTAATGTTAGGCTCTCATTGGAAGTTGATGGTGTTAATCCATTTGGAGAGTTTAGTTCTATTTACTCAGTGTGGCCTATTTTTGTTATCAACAATAAGATTCCTCCTTTGATGTCAATAAAGAGGGAGTACATAATGTTGACAATGATTGTTCCAGGTTTTTATTTACATTAATTTTTTGAATGTAACATTTTCATTTGTTTTGTTTTTTGCATAATATATTTTGTTTATTTATTTATTTATATATACATATCATGGTAGTAATGATGTGTAATTTCAAACAATTAGGTAAGTACCAATATATATCGAGCCTCTTATTGACGAGCTACTAAATTTATGGGTTGGCATCACTATGTATGACATCTGTAAACCAATCGAGGAGAAGAAATTTCAATTCCATGGAATACTTGTATGGACAATTCATGATGCCCCGAGACTAACACATTTTTGTGGTATGTATCATTCTGTTACACTTTAATACTATATAATTTTTTTAAAGATATCATGCATGTTTTTTAAATAATCCCATCGTATAATTGACATTAATCCATCTGACGTTGCAGGCTTTCAAACAAAGGGTAAATTTGCATGTCTAGTTTGTGGTCCTCAGATGAAGTATCATCATTAAAAAAGTTTAGGAAAGGTGGTGTTTGATGAGTATAGGCACCTCCTCCCTAAGAACCATAGGTATCATACTACTGAAAAACATCTTTTCAATGGGAAAGAAGAGACTGGATTAAAACCACGAAGAATGACACCTCACCTATGGAGGTTGGAATATAATAGGAATCGTCAAGGTACACAATTTATTTATGTATCATATATGTAATGTTTTGAATTTTTATTTTAATAATTATTGAATTTATTTTACCATATTTTAATTATTGTGATTTCTTTTATGCTTCGTGATGAAGGCTGACATCATGAAGGTGTTAATAATGGGATTCCACGAGGAATGAAATGTTAGCCCACTCAATTAATGAGGTTTCCCTACTATGAGGAGCTAAAAATAGCTAATTTGTTTGATACAATGCATATCGGGAAGAATGTGACAAAAATGTTATGGCGAATCATATATGGTAGGAGGGATAAAGAAAAAAATTGTCAAAATTTGTACTAACATTTAGGAAGCCAATCATGTAATGCAAAGTGTGATCTGATCAAATAGCAATGTAGACCGAAATAATTACCTTCCATGGTTATTAACAGAGCAACAAAGCAAGATGTAAAAGAGGTTATTCAAAGAATTAAATTTCCCACAGGTTTTTCTTCAAACATAAATAATATCTTAACAAAGAAAGGTGGATTTGATGGGGTAAAATCACATGATAGGCATACCTTCATTAATGTAATAGTTTTGGTATACATATTTATATATTGGCCATGTACATCTTTTAAGATTTTTTTTTTGTCTACTTTGGTCCAAGCAAACAATGATTAATTTTTTTGATACAATATGTTCTACCACTATCTCTCCCAAACGACTTTGGCAATAACACCAATCAAGTTATATATGATCTTGGCAAATACATGAGGTAAGTAGTTGTGATTTATATGAAAAATTTTCTTTCAATTTTTTTTTGTACTTAATGACATGTGTTTTACTTGTAATGTAAGATATTATATTATGTTATAATGTTTAAAAATGTTATTTTATCTTGTCATGATCTATAGATGGTTATCATTGAAATAAATCCATTAAGATGATATAAATTATTGGAAGAGGGAAATTCCTTGGCTAATGTGTGAGATGCAAAAGTATCTACTTACAACAATTTTCAATGCACAAGAACACTACCTCATAGACCAAGTTGAGGAGAATGAAATGTGTGGACCTGTACACACAAGGTCAATGTGGATGGTGGAGAGGCACTTGAAATCATTGAAGGCTTTGGTTAGACAAAGAGCATGTCCCGAGGGTTATGTGGTGGAGGGATATATGGTATATCAATCCATGGTGTATATTAGTCAATATATTCCTAAATTAGCAGTGCCAACTATGCATAGAGTGGATCACATTTGGGATGTGAACTCCATCAAAAAATTTGAATTTTAGGAGCACTTGTTGGGGAAAGGTAGAATGAAAAAACTGAGAGGCAATATATTAATAATTATGGATATTTATATTAATAAATATAATTTTTTGTTTTTTGTGTATATGATCATACTCATTAATATATTAATATCTATTATTTCATCAATTATTAATATTTATCATAGTTATAACTAATATTTAATATTGGTGAATTATGATTTTTTTATTCAGTTGCTCAAGATTGGGATGCACTGCATTTATACATTGCAAACAATCTTGACTGGATGAATGTATGGATTGAAAGATGTAAACAAAATCATGGTGGTAGGTTATCATGGAAACAACTGTTTGGATTGGTTAGAGAAGCTCGTCGTAACAATGATGCCAGTGTTACACTGAGGGAAATTGATTTAGCATATGGTTTGAAAGATGGAAACGCAAGCAAATTCACCCATTTTATTCAGTTATTTTATATTATATTAATGTGACTGTAGGTTTGTCTTTTTCAGATACTTTTTAAGTTATATAAGTATGTTTATAAATTGACAATTCATCTTTTACATGTCTGGTATATTGCAGTTGAAACACCACAAGGCTATGTAGTGCAATGGACGTAAATTTCACATCAAACAGTTGGTTGAAACCAAGAAAACTTATGATAGTGAGATAACTGCAATATTCCAGGTCACTAATGTTTCCTCTAGGAGTGTCATACATCCCCAAGAATATGAAAATAGATACTATGGGTATTTGAATGATATAATTGAGTGTGACTTTAATTCCTTCAAATTAGTTCTATTTGACGTCAAATGGTATAGGTTACGAATGCATGAGCACAATGAGGAAAGAACGGTTATTTAACATACCAATAGATTTCCGATGATTAAAACAATGATGTTTGAAAGAGGACATGATCACTATGTTTTTCCAAGCCAATGTGAACATGTCTTTTACTAAAAGGTTCTAGGTGAGAGGGATTGGTAATTTGTTTTTAGATATGATCCAAGAGGAAGGCCAGTGAAGTATCCTCATGTACAAGAAGAAGATGATATTGAAGAAGAAGATGATGTGCCAGATCATAGAGAGCCAGAAGATCATGGGTCGATAGACGAAGAAGACAGATAATATGAACTAGGCGTAGGAGACATTAATGCAGTTCTTGATGATGATGTCCATGAAAATATGCTTGAAAATGACATTGGTAATGATGATGATGATATTGTCAATCCTTTCAATAACGTTTCTGAACTGGATGATGATACATATGTCGATTTCAATGAAGAAGAATATTTAGAATAAGGATGATACATATGTTGAGTTGGATCAGGTACGTAACTATATATTTTAATTTGTATGAATTATTCTCTTAAAATAATTTACTTATGTCATGGGTTACTTACATGTTTTTAAGTTTTATGTGACTTTTTTATATCCTGTATTCTTACATGTTGTTTAATTATGATGTGAAACCTAAAAATAGTAGCCATACTAGAGTACGTGGTAAACCAAAAATATCATTTACAAACATATAATTTCATTTACCTTCATTAATTTTTGTTTTGGTAGTTTCTATGCATGAATATTACTATGTTTCTTTCAATTATTTTCTATTTTATAGATTGGGTATTGGAGAGGGGAGGGGAGGGGCCATATGAGCTTCCAACTTCACGTGGTTGGCCTTTTTCAATAGAGGATAAATTATTTTTGAAAGCAAGAGAAGATAATTCATTTTTATACCATCATGATCGTAGATGTCATCATTGTAGTCATAGTATTGCATCAATGAATCTTCGATGAACATGTTTGTCATTTCTATAGCATCTACGTTGAAACTATTTGAAAACATGGGACTTTGGCCCAGGAGTTTTTTGGCAAGAAGAATGTGTTAGATGATATTTCTTATTTAAATAATGATTATGTACTAAAATATATCTAAAATATTGTACCAAAAAAGTACTTAGATGAGAGCAAAAACAAAGACAACAAATAACTGATGATCAAGCACTTGTGCAATTTATCAAGTTCTTGTTTATCAACATTATTGCATGCCCTTGCAGTACTATAATATGCAGGAACATGCGTTTCCAAACTCAAATATGACTCACTCACTCACTCTATATATCTGATCCCGACCTCGTTTTGTTCAAACTTTCTCGGATTAATGTCGTGCATGGAACTCCCAACAATATACCCATCATTATGGCCGTGCTCTTTATTTTCATCGCCTATGTTTTAAAAAACCAATATCATGAAAATTAGGCCCATTAATTTGGTGGAAAGAAGAATGTGCTAGAGGGAAATTCATATTTAAATAATGATTTCATACTAATAATATTTAATTTATGGAGCAAAGAAGTACTTAGATGAGAGAAAAAAATAAAGACAAGAAATACCTGATGAAGTTTGTGCAATTTATATCAAATAGTACTTGTTTATAGATGTTATTAAATTTCCTTGTAGTACTAGATGTGGGAACATGTGTGTTGAAATAATTTTAAAAGGAACAACGAAAATACAATGTACTAGGACTAGACATGGGCAACAATGACTTGTGAATGGGGCCAACATTGAAATGTTTTCAAACTGTTTCTGTATGCATTGAAATTTGACATAGATATAATATTCACATGCATTAATGATATGGGAGGGATTTTGGACTCAAATATGACTTACACACCCACTTTTTTCCATCATCAATTCATCATGTAAACCATAAAGCCTATTTTTCTTTCAAATTACACAAATTGGTTGACCCAAGTTTTAAGTTTGCATCAACCTTTTTTCATTTTTATTTCAAGTTCTACATTGTATATACAATGTATGTGTGTCATAGGTGTGATGAAAAATCCCTATTTTCATTCATTTTTTAATCAACACCATAAAAATATGCATGTCGATATGGTATTGTATCAATGTCGCTAAGTATTACATGCATCAATGACATCATTATGGTGTCATGGTAGTGTCAGATTTAAATATCATTATGGTGTCATGGTAGTGTTAGATTTAAATATCATTATGGTGTCATGGTAGTGTCAAATTTAAATATTCATGCATTGTATATATGGGAGGGTTTCCAAACTCAAATATGAATCACACACCCACTCTATATATCCAATCCTGACCTCATTTCGTTTGAACTTTTTCGTATTAATGTCGTGCATGGAATTCCCAACAATATACCCATCATCATGGTCATGCTCTTTATTTTCATCACCTATATTGTACAAAAAAAACATCATTCCAATTAGGCCCATGCATTTGGTGGCAAGAAGAAGGAGCTAGAGGGAATTTCGTATTTAAATAATGATTTCGTACTAATAGTCTTTAATTTAGGGATCAAAGAAGTACTTAGAGGAGAGAAAAAAACAAAGACAATAAATAACTAATGAAGCTTGTGCAATTTATATCAACTAGTACTTGTTTATCGACATTATACTTGTCCTTGTAGTACTATATGCAGGAACGTGTGTGTCAAATGAATTTTAAAAGGAACAATGAAAATACATTGTACTAGGACTAGACATGGGCAACAATGAACTGTGAATGGGGCCAATGTTGAAATTTTTTCAAATTGTTTCTGTATGCATTGAAATTTGAAATGGATAGACTATTCACATGCCTTGAATATATGGGAGGGTTTCTGGACTTAAATATGACTCACACACCCATTTTTTTCGATCATCAATTCATCATTTAAACCATAAACCCTATTTTTCTTTCAAAGTACACAAATTGGTTGACACAAGTTTTAAGTTTGCAACAACTTTTTTTCATTTTTATTTCAGGTTCCACATTGTATACACAATGTATGTGTGTCATATTTGTTTTGAAAATCCCTCTTTTCATTTAGTGTTTAATCAACACCATAAAAATATGTATGTCGAGATGGTGTTGTATCAATGTTGCTAAGTATTGTATGCATTGATGACATCGTTATGGTGTCATGGTAGTGTCATATTTAAATATAATTATGGTGTCATGGTTGTGTCATATTTAAATATGCATGCATTGACGATATGGGAAGGTTTCCAAACTCAAATATGACTCACAAACCCACTCTGTAGATCTGATCCCGACCTCATTTCGTTTGAACTTTCTCGGATTAATGTCATGCATCGAACTATAAGTTTCAAGATGGGCTATAAGTTTCAAATTTAAATTATCGACCTCCTTTGTTTTCCAGCTTCAACTGGAAGGAGGCTCCAATCCCCTAGTTTCTCAGGCTACAACCTGAAGGAAGCTCCAACTCCCCAATTCTCTATCTACAACCAGAAGGAGGCTAGACCCCCTATGTCCTCCAGCTACAACCAAAAGGTGGCTACAACCACCTAACCTTGCCTCGTCCAACCGCCCTGACGTAGAAGTAGAATGATGGAACCACTATCACACTATCACTGTGAGATATACTACTATAAACCTGTACCGATAAACCTGCACCAAACAACTTGTACCAATAACCTGAAACATACATCAACTATGCATCAACCTATACCTCAACCTATAATCAACCTGTACCATAAACAAGTGCATTAACCATGCACCAACCTGTACCTCAACCTGTATCATAAAAAAATGCATCAACCATGCACCAAACCTGTACCTCAACCTGTACCATGAACAAGTGCATCAAACATGCACCAAACCTATACAAATAACATGTCACAACAACCTGTCCAAACAACCTTAGAAATCATCATCAAAAGAATTTATCCTCCCTTGAATTTTGGCCTTATTTACTTCACCTTCTCTCTGAAATTTGGCTTAGATATCCTTTGGTTACCTCAGTCACATATAGATATTCAATATGCTCAAGTGTGATATAAAATGAGAGAGTCTTGCCTCTTATTTATACTTTCATGTAGCTTCCTCAAGGGGTTACCTTTTAACCATCTTAACCCACTTTCCTTATTTTAGGGTTAACCCACTTCTAATTTCTCCATTAAATTTATTATTTAAATAATTTAGTTTGTATTCACTTTGAATTATAGTACACTCATCACTTAACTTTATTATTTACCTTCTATATCTCTTGAACCACTTTGACTACTTTGACCTTTTGAGGCTTCTAGATGACATATGAGGGTCCTCCAACTTCGTAAGGCCATAACTCTCAAATCGTGAGGAGTTATGTGACGTTCCACATACCAACAGAAATGGAATGACATGTACTATCCATATAGAATAGTATTACCTACAAATATATCAAAAATCATACCATTATACATCAAACAAACTTGGGTCCATTACCCAAACCTGGGTTCTCCAACTTCACATGGCCATAACTCTCTAACCGTGAGGAGTTATGTGACATTCCCTATACCATCGGAAATGGAATGATATGTAATATACATATAGAATAGTCTTACCTTAAAATATATTAAAAATCATACCATTATACATGAAACAACCTTGGGTCCATTACCCAAACCTTTGTGCTACCGGAATTCACTACCATACTTTCTCCAAGGGTTGACATCAATCACTAAGGGTCGAAATCAATCTACAATATCACTCTCCAATGGTTGACATCAATGAAATCATACTCAACCTGTATATCTGTCAGAGTTTGTTTCATCCATAGAACCTGTGTACAACATGTTGTTGTTGCAATATACTTTGCCTTAGTTGTAGATAAATATATTGATGATTGTTTCTTTCTTATCCAAAATACTAAACACTCACCCAAGTAGAACGCTGCTATAATGGTGATTTGTTGGTCATCAATACAACCTACCCAATATGCATCTATGTAGGCAATAAGTGATATATCCTTTCCTTTTGGATACCATAATCCAAACCTTTAAGTAACATATAGTAATATACCAATCATTGACCTATATTTCCTTTCGTCTGTAGACTTTGAATCATCATATTTTCTCAACTTGCAACTGGTTTGCATAGGAGTGGTAACTAGTTTGCAATATTCCATTCCAAACCTCTTTATCATTTCTCTGATATACTTAGTTTGAGAAATAAAAATTCCTTGGTTTGTTTGACATATCTAAAGACCCAAAAAGAAGGACAGTTCTCCAAGTAATGACATTTCAAATTCCTTCTACATATCCTTTGCAAATTTTTGGCTTAACCTGTCATTAGTACTTTCAAAACAATATCATCAACATAAATTTCAATTAATAAAATATTACCTTGAGTTACCTTGATGTAGAGGATGTTGTCTGTGCTTCCTTTCCACAGTTCGTAGGGAGTTTTTTCATTGTTGTTTCTAAGCATTACTCTGTTTTGAATGTGAACTGATGTATGCAGTGCATGTGTAAAAATTATCTGTCAATTTGGAATCCATTAGCATTGTTAGAGCCATTTCCTGTGTAATTATCATCCATTATGATAATGTTCCTTTGTCTATAAACCACTCTCTGAACCAATCTATGAATCCATGCTCTCGTCCACTATCATATATCTGTCCAAACCTGCTAAGTGTTCTTATGAATCCATCTCTGTCCATACTTTCCAAGACTCTACTTGCACAATTGTCCATAATGTTGACCCATTTATCACTATACTATCATGAAGTCTTGATTAATCTATCAAACTGTACTTTTGCTAACTGATTGCTCTGAATCTGTCTTCTCAAACTCTGCAAGCTACTCGAAGGATGGTTCTTTGGTCTGTCACAACTATCGCATAGACTCCCCCTGTCTAATATTAATATTACTTGGGAGTATCTAAGCCGGATGGCTCAAAACAATTCCTGCTCTGATGTGTATTCATCATCATCTTCATTGGTAGATTCATCATCATCTTCATTGGTATATTCATTATCTCTCTGAGCTCTGAATTCTTTCTTTCTGTCTATGGATTCATGTTTCACTACAATGCCCGAAAGTACAATCTCTTGAACCTGTTCCTTATTTACCTGTCCTTCCTTTCTTTCAATTATTTCCCAAACCTTTCTGTATCTGACATATTTCTTTTTCTCTATAGAATTTTCTTCATCTCGTTTTATTGCCAATATTGCGATCTCTGGTACATGTTATTTGTTCACCTGTTCTTCCTATTTTCTTATCCATACTTTCTTCTATATGATATCATTATTCTCTTTCATGGAAGTATCGATCATGATTCTACAATCACTGGCTATGTGTCCATAGTTATGAAATTTGTAACACTCAATGTTATGTGCGACCACATAGGCACTTCTTGCTTGAACATTTATTTTATAATCTCTGCAATATGCAACCTTATGTCCAAAGTTAGTACAATAAAAACAATGACCATAAAATAAATTTGCATACCTGGGAGTGAATGATCTTCTTTGTGGCATAGTCCTTCTGAATTTTTTCCTTGACTGATAATGATCATGATTGAAGCTTCTTTATGGCTTGAACATGGATGGTCTTCTTGAATATGTATCTTCAATAGTTTTCTTAGATTCTGGTTGACCATGATTCCTTCCTTTGAGTACTTCTGCATAACTCTTTCTATTTTCTTCATTATTCTTTTCTAGCAACCTAGAGTGCTTCTCTTCATTCTCTATAACTGATGTGGATGTTTCTATCTCTTCAACGTTCTTGTTGAGCTTGACAATTTTACTTCTCAATGTGACAACTTCTTCTTCAAGATTCTTAACTTCTTTTTTCTTCATTATCCGAGACTTCGTGACTTCTTATGTTCCTTTTGCTTCTTCAAGATGAATTTTTAATGTGATTATTTATTCTTCAAGTCCTTTCTCTTCTTGACCAAACTCTTCCTCAAGCTGGTTTAGATCATTAGTTCTTTCCTTAAGATGATCTGTCAATATCTTCTCTCTCATTTTTGCTTCTTCCTTCTGTGCTGCTATGTTGGTTTTCAAACACTACTTTCGATATTCAAGATTTTCTTTGATATTTCTGGCTTCTTCTAGTTGAGTTCTTAAGTTCTTGATGACCTGTTGGGATTCTTCAAAAATGTGAACAATTTCATTTTGTTTTATCAATTCTTTCTTGAGTGAATTGTTTTCTTCTCTTAGTTCATCTAAAGCACTAATCAATTCTTCTTCATAATTGTCTTCCTTTTCAATTAGTTTTTCTGTCTCATTTCCTTCATGGCATTCTATTTCAAGATGTCCACATTTTTCACAATTAAATAAAAACGACATACCTCTGGTGATTATGTATTCTTCATATTATGAATATGCTTGACATGGTGAACATAATTCTTCTTGAATTGTATCTACATCTTCTTTGACATTTTCTGAATCTGTGATGGGTGAAGAATATATGTCATGTAACTTATCCCAAAGTTCTTTTGCTGATGAACATTTACCAACCTTTTCTCTTACCGAATTAGGTAATCCTTCCCAGATGAAATCCATTGCTATTTTCTTATTCTTCCTCAATTCCTTCTTAGCTACAGTCTTTTCCCTTTTTGAACTATCATATCTTGTAACAACTGATAGCCAAATATAATGTCCCTATGCCTGTAAAAATTCTTTCATCCTTATTCTCTACATCTCATACTTAAAACCATTCTGACCATTAAACATTGGTACTCCATTCTCAGAATAATCCATGATCTCCTTCTAGTGGTTAAACTATTTCCTGAAGGAACTTTCTCTAATACCAATTGTTGGATTACTGATAGGGGGGGTGAATCAATAATAGATCAATTTAATCCTTTTTAACCATATAATCCAAGTGTTATATCAATGTAGCATTATCATACAATAAATGCAGAGTAAATAATAAATGAACAAATGAACAATCATACACATACACAATACACCAGTGTTTTACGTGGAAACCCAAAGTGGGAGAAAACCACATAATGTTTTTTCTTATATTTCTTGAAGAATTACATTCATTGGAAGCACAAACTTCCTTTGTTTTCCATCTGCAATTGGAAGGAGGCTCCAACCCCCTAGTTTCTCAGGCTACAACCTAAAGGAAGCTTCAACTCCCCAATTCTCTAGCTACAACCAAAAGGAGGATACAACCCCCTATGTTCTCTGGCTACAATTGAAAGGTGGCTAAAACCACCTATCCTTGCCCCGTCCAACCGCCCTGATGTAGAAGTAGAATGATGGAACCACTGCCACACTATCACTGTGAGATATACTGCTATAAAATTGTACCAATAAACCTACACCAAACAACTTGTACCAATAACCTGAACCATGCATCAACCATGCATCAACCTGTACCTCAACCTGTAGTCAACCTGTACCATAAACAAGTGCATTAACCATGCACCAACCTGTACCTCAACTTGTACCATGAACAAGTGCATCAAACATGCACCAAACCTGTACCATGAACAAGTGCATCAACAATGCACCAAACCTGTACAAATAACATGTCACAACAACCTGTCCAAACAACCTTAGAAAGCATCATCAAAAGAATTTATCCTCCCTTGAATTTCGGCCTTCTTTACTTCACATTCTCTCTGAAATTCGACTTAGATATCCTTTGGTTACCTTAGTCACTTGTAGATATTCAATATTCTCAAGTGTGATATAAAATGAGAGAGTATTGTCTCTTATTTATACTTTCATGTAGCTTCCTCAAGGGGTTACCTTTTAACCATCTTAACCCACTTTCCTTATTTTAGGGTTAACCCACTTCAAATTTCTCCATTGAATTTATTATTTAAATAATTTATTTTGTATTCACTTTGAGTTATAGTAAACTCATCACTTCACTTTATCATTTACCTTTTAAAACTCTTAAACCACTTTGACTACTTTGACCTTTTGGGGCTTCTAGATGACATATGAGGGTCCTCCAACTTCGTAAGGCCATAAATCTCAAACCGTGAGGAGTTATGTGATGTTAGACATACCACCAGAAATGGAATGACATGTACTATCCATCTAGAATAGTATTAACTACAAATATATCAAAACTCATACCATTATCCATCAAACAAACTTAGGTCCATTACCCAAACCCAGGTTCTCCAACTTCATATGGCTATAACTCTCTAACCGTGAGGAGTTATGTGTCGTTCCACATACCACCAGAAATGGAATGACATGTACTATCCATATAGAATATTCATAACTTCAAATATATTAAAACTCATACCATTATACATGAAACAACCTTGGGTCCATTACCCAAACCTTTGTGCTACCAGAATTCTCTACCGGACTTTCTCCAAGGGTTGACATCAATCACTTAGGGTTGACATCAATCTACAATGTCACTCTCCAATGGTTGAAATCAATGAAAACCAACAATCCATATCGACTGTCTGACATCTATCTCTATATTTTGAAATTTATGTTCAAACTTTAAATATCACTTGTTACAAAAGGACATAAAAACACACAGAAAAAGTAATTTGGAAGCAGCAGTAGAGCATTCAAAAGTGTCTTTGTAGAAAGTATTAAAGGCAAAGAAAGTATAAGTAAGGGGGAAATAAAAGAAACAATGTCAAGTCTATAGGATTAGGTAAATCTACTAATAATATGAAGAGTTTTTATGTTGGAAAATATGTTAACATGAAGGATGTTAAGAAAATAGGGCATATCCACACAGGTCGAACACCTCAAGACAAGTTCTCACACACATATCATAAATTACTATACTAGTGTTCACATGGTTAAAACCATCAAATACGAAAATAGTCCATGCCCCCAGCCAACCCAACCACTTGAGGTAATTAATTAATGTAAAAAGAATAATTTACATAAACATTTCTCACAATTGATCATTGACAAATGACTCTCTGTTCCCTTTAAATATAGATCATGGACCAATTGGGTGATAAGCCATGAATAAAGTGTCATTAATATCAAGGAGATATTTGAATTGTTGGATCACTCATGTGTAGGACATGATTGTGCTCACCATATTAGTAAAGTACAAAAGCACACTTTAATCTCACATTGTGTTAGACCAAGTTGACCTTAAATTACTCCTAATATTAAATATCCTAACATCCAACCTTAAGAATAACTTGGGATAGGATTGAAGTATTTACAAAGTGAAAAAAGAAAAAGTAAGGAGGAAAAGAGCCTATCCCCCCTTAATGACAACTTATTGAAATCATAACAAAGGTTGAAGCTTTAACAAATTTTCTTTTTTGAGGGGCTTTGTGAAAACATCAACAACTTGATCATATGTATGACAATAGAGAACTTCAAGGGTGATTTCCTAAAGAAGATTTTGAATGATGTGCATGTGTAACTCAATGTGTTTAATGCACTAATGTTGAATAGGTGCCTTTGTGAGTTTGGATGATATTATGAATATTTCACCAAAGAATGATCATATGTTGCTAATGTATTCCAAACTCAAATAAGATGTATCTAAGACAAATAACTTCTTGACTTCCATGAATTATGGCTCACTACTCTACATTTGCTAAAGAAATATAAAGGGCATTTTGTTTCTTGTGAGCCCAAGATATGAGTTTGCAATAAAAGATAAAAACATAATCAATTGTTTACATTGGATCAACAGGGTCATTGGCCTGGGAATATATAAAACCAACCAACATAAATGATCCCCTTGAATAATAGTATATGCCAATCTAAATTGCACCCTAGATATATCGAAGGATCCTCTTTGCTACTTTTGAATGGATTTCATGGGGTTCTTCATATATCAAGCAATAATACTAGGTTAAAAAGAGATGTCAGTGTGAGTATCAGTTAAATAGAAAAGGCTACCACTAACTATTGGTACAAAGTGGAATCCACTTTGGGTGAGGTGTATATGGAAAAAGTTTAAGTCTAGATTGAAAGGGATAGAGGTGGGATCAATTTACGATCATCCATGTAAAATTGATGAAGAGGGTCACATGCATACTTAGCTTGGGAAAGAGAAATACCTTCTCAGATTTGTAAAACATGGAGGCCATGAAAATATTGCAAGTGTCCTAAGTCTATCATTTCAAATTTAAGGTAGGTTTTTACATGTGTTAGAAGATTGGGCTCACTATTAGTGAGTATAAGGTCATTAACATAAAGTACACATATGAGAAGATGGTTTCCTACTCACTGGGTATAGACATTAAGGTCAAAGGGGCATCTAGAAAATCTAGAGTCAATAAGGAACCAATCCATTTTTTCATACCAACCTTGAGGAGCTTACTTGAGGTCATAGAGGGATTTCTTGAGGTGGTAGACAAGGATGGAGTCACTTTGAACACATCCAAGAGGTTATTCCATATAAATTTATTCTTGGAAATAATCATGCAAGAATTTATATTTGACATCCATTTCATGGACCTCCCATCAATATGAGGTGGAAAGGGAAAGGACAAGGCATATGGAATTCATATTGGCAATGAGGGTGTTATCACTCCATAATTTTCCCAGTTGTGGAGGAAAAACCATGGAGGTAACCTTCAAACCACTTTGGGTTGGAATCTGGCCTTTCCAATGAGAGAGGGATCTCTCACTAAAATTATAACACAGTGGCCAGATCCATACTTGAAGAAAATTTTATGAAAGTGGTGGCAGAGCTGAGAAGAAATCCATTGGGAATGGAGTCCAATCAAATATAAATGATAAATATCAGTGACTAGTTTTAGAAAGTCTAGGAAGAAGAGGCAATGTAGATAGTTCCTTTTCGGTCATTAAGCTCGTTGTAGTATGGAGGATTTAGGAAAATAGTTCATTACATGGAGCATCTAACACAGGATGAATTCCATATAAATTTAGAGGATAGGGTGGAGTATTTAATTGCATGAATTTAGAGCATCAATCATCAGATGAATTCCAAATCATATATTTTAAATTAAATACTAGAAGATTGCATCAAAATAAATGCATAGATATGAATAAGTATAGACAAAGGAAAAAATGGAAACATCAAGACACTAGCACTTGAATCTATGGTAAGACAATTCTATACTTCTACACTGATAATTTCATTAAGCTCTGAAAATGTGTACAATATGCACCAACAATCTTTTTCTCACACTTGAACCAACCCCTTACTCATGAAATTGATAGAGAAACAAAGCAATGATGTAAAAGAGGTCATTCAAAGAGTTAAATTTCCCACAAGTTTTGCTTCAAACATAAATAATATCTTAACGAAGAAAGGTGATTTTGGTGGGGTAAAAACACATGATTGGCATACCTTCATTAAGGTAATAATTTTGGTATACATATATATTGGCCATAAACATATTTTAGGTTTTTTTTTTCTACTTTGGTCGAAACAAGTAACGATTCATTTTTTTTGATACAGTATATTCTACCTCTATCTCTCCAAAACTACTTTGACAACAACGTCAAACAAGTTATATATGATATTGGAAAATACATGAGGTAATTACTTGTGATTTATATGCAAATTTTCTTTCAATTTGTTGATGTACTTAATGACATGTGTTTTACTTGTAATGTAATATGTTATATTATGTTATAATGTTGAAACATGTTATTTTCTTGTGTCATGATCTATAGATGGTTATCATTGAAAGAAATCCATGAAGATGATATAAAGTATTGGAAGAGAGAAATTCATCGGCTAATGTATGAAATGAAAGTGTCTACCTCCAACATTTTCAATGCACAAGAACACTACCTCATACACCAAGTTGAAGAGATTAAAATGTGTGGAACTGTACACACAAGGTCAATGTAGATGGTGGAGAGGCACTTGAAATCATTGAAGGCTTTGGTTAGACAAAGAGCATGTCCTGAGGGTTCTATGGTGGAGGGATATATGGTATATCGATCCATGGTGTATATTAGTCGATATATTCCTAAATTAGCAGCGCCAACTATGCATAGAGTGGATCACATTTGGGATGTGAACTCCATCAAAAAAATTGAAGTTTAGGAGCACATATTGGGGAAAGGTACAATGAAAAAACTGAGAGGTAATATATTAATAATTGTGGATATTTATATTAATAAATATAATTTTTTGTTTTTTGTGTGTATGATCATACTCATTAATATATTAATATCTATTATTTCATCAGTTATTAATATTTACCATGGTTATAACTAATATTTAATATTGATGAATTATGATTTTTTGATTCAGTTGCTCAATATTGGGATGCATTGCATTTATACATTGCAAACAATCTTGACTGGATGAATGTATGGATTGAAAGATGTAAACAACATCATGGTGGTAGGTTATCATGGCAACAACTGTTTGGATTGGTTAGATAATCTCATCGTAACAATGATGCCAATGTTACATAGAGGGAAATTGATTTAGCATATGGTTTGAAAGATGGACAGGAAAGAAAATTCACCCATTTTATTTAATTATTTTATATTATATTAATGTGACTATAGACGTGTCTTTTTCAGATACTTTCCAAGTTGTATAAATATGTTTATTGATTGACAATTAATCTTTTACATGTATGGCATATTGCAGTTGAAACATCACAAGTCTATGTGGTGCAACGGACGTAAATTTTGCATCAAACAGTTGGATGAAACCAGTAAAAATTCTGATAGTGGGATAACTGTAGTATTCCAGGTCACTAATGTTTCCTCTAGGAGTGACATACATCCCAAAGAATATGAAAATAGATGTTATGGGTATTTGAATGATATACTTGAGTGTGACTTTAATTCCTTCAAATTAGTTCTATTCAACGTCAAATGATATAGGTTATGAATGCATGAACACGATGAGGACATAACTTTTATTCAGCATGCCAAAGGATTTCCTATGATTACAACAATGGTGTTTGAAAGAGGACATGATTGCTATATTTTTCCAAGCCCATGTGAATAGGTCTTTTACTCAAAGGTTCTAGGAGAGAGGGATTGGTCATTTGTTGTTAGATATGATCCAAGAGGAAGGCCAGTTAAGTATACTCATGTATATGAAGAATATGATATTGAAGAAGAAGATGATGCACCAAATCAAACAGAACCGGAAGATCATGGGTCGAAAGACGAATAAGACAGAGAAGATGAACCAAGTGTAGGAGACATTAATGCAGTTCTTGATGATGATGTCGATGAAAATATGCTTGAAAATGACATTGATGATGATGATGATATCATCAATCCTTTCAACATTGTTTATGAATCAGATGATGATACAAATGTCAAGTTTGATGAAGAAGAAGATTCATAAGAAGGATGATAAATATGTTGAGTCGGATCAGGTATGTAACTATATATTTTAATTTGTATGAATTATTCTCTTAAAATAGTTTGCTTATGTCATGGGTTAATTACATGTTTTTAATTTTTATGTGACTTTTCTATATCCTTTATTCTTACATGTTGTTTAATTATTATGTGAAACCTAAAAATAGTCGCCATACTAGAGTACATGGTAAAATAAAAATATCATTTACAAATACATAATTTCATTTACCTTCATTAATTTTTGTTTTGGTAGTTTCTATGCATGAATCTTACTATGTTGCTTTCGATTATTTTCTATTTTATAGATTGGGTATTGGGAATTGAGAGTGATGTGAGGGGGAGGGAGGGGCCATATGAGCTTCCACCTTCACATGGTTGTCCTTGTTCAATAGAGGATAAATTATTCTTGAAACTAAGAGAGGCTCATTCATCTTTATACCATCATGATCGTAGATGTCATCATTGTTGTCATAGTGTTGCATCAATGAAGTTTCAATGAACATGTTTTCCATTTCTATAACATCTTTGTTGAAACTTTTTGAAAACATGGGACATTGGCCCATGAGTTTTGTGGTACGAAGAAGGTGTTAGATGAGATTTCATATTTAAATAATGATTACGTACTAAAATATATCTAAAATATTGTACCAAAAAGTACTTATATGAGAGAAAAAAACAAAGACAACAAATAATTGATCATCAAGCGCTTGTGTAGTTTATCAAGTTCATGTTTACAAATGTTATTGCATTCCCTTGCAATACTATAATATGCGGTAACATGAATTTCCAAACTAAAATATGGCTCACACACCCACTCTATATATCCAATCTCGACCTTGTTTCGTTCGAAATTTCTTGGATTAATGTCGTGCATGGAACTCCCAACAATATACTGATCATCATGGTCGTGCTCTTTATTTTCATCGCCTATGTTTTTAAAAACCAGTATCATGCCAATTAGGCCCATGTTTTTGGTGGAAAGAAGAAGGCACTAGATGACATATTTAAATAATGATTTCATACTAATAGTCTTTAATTTATGGAGCAAAGAAGTACTTAGATGAGAGAAAAAAACAAAGACAAGGAATAATTGATGAAGCTTGTGCAATTTATATCAACTAGTACTTGTTTATCAACATTATTACATGTCCTTGCATTATTATATGTGGGAACGTGTGTTTCAAATGAATTTTAAAAGGAACAACAAAAATATATTATACTAGGACTAGACATGGCCAACGATGACCTGTGAATGGGGCCAACATTGAAATGTTTTCAAATTGCGTATGTATGCACTTAAATTTGACATGGATAAACTATTCACATGCCTTAACGATATGGGAGGGTTTCTAGACTCAAATATGACTCACATACCTACTTGTTTCCGTCATCAATTCATCATGTCAACCATAAACCCTATTTTTATTTCAAAGTACACAAATTGGTTGACACACATTTTAAGTTTGCATCAGCCTTTTTTCATTTTTATTTCAGGTTCTACATTGTATATACAATGTATGTGTGTCATAGTTGTGATGAAAAATCCCTCTTTTCATTCATTGTTTAATCAACACCATAAAAATATGCATGTCGATATGGTGTTGTATCAATGTCACTAAGTATTGCATGTGTCGATGGCATCATTATGGTGTCATGGTAGTGTCATATTTAAATATCATTATGGTTTCATGGTAGTGTCAAATTTAAATATGTAGACATTGATGACATGGGAGGGTTTCCAAACTCAAATATGACTCACACACCCACTCTATATATCTAATATTGACCTTGTTTCGTTCAAAATTTCTCGGATTAATGTCATGCATGGAAATCCCAAAAATATACCCATCGTCATGGTCGTGCTCCTTATTTTCATCGCCTATGTTGTTCAAAAAAAACATCATGCCAATTAGGCCCATGCGTTTGGTGGAAAGAATAAGGTGTTAGAGGGAATTTTGTATTTAAATAATGATTTCGTACTATTAGTCTTTAATTTATGGAGCAAATAAGTACTTAGATGAGAGAAAAGAACAAAGATAAGAAATAATTGATGAAGCTGGTGAAATCTATATAAACTAGTACTTGTTTATCGATGTTATTACATGTCCTTACAGTACTAGATGTGGGAACGTGTGTGTCAAACAAATTTTAAAAGGAACAATGAAAATATATTGTACTAGGACTAGACATGGGAAACAATGACCTGTGAATGGGGCCAACGTTGGATTTTTCTCAAGTTGTTTCTATATGCACTACAATTTGACATGGATAGACTATTCACATGCCTTAACAATATGGGATATTTTATGGACTCAAATATGACTCACACAACCACTTTTTTCCATCATCAATTCATCATGTAAACCATAAACTCTATTTTTCTTTCAAAGTACACAAATTGGTTGACACAAGTTTTAAGTTTGCATCAGCCTTTTTTCATTTTTCTTTTAGGTTCTACATTGTATATACAATGTACGTGTGTCATAGTTGTTATGAAAAATACCTCTTTTCATTCATTTTTTAATAAACACCATAAAAAATGCATGTCGAGATGGTGTTGTATCAATGTCACTAAGTATTGCATGCGCCGATGGAATCATTATGGTGTCACAATAGTATTATATTTAAATATCATTATGGTGCCATGGTAGTGTCATATTTAAATATGCATGAATTGATGATATGGGAGGGTTTCCAAACTCAAAGATGACTCAGACACCCACTCTATATATCCGATCTCAGCCTCATTTCGTTCAAACTTTCTCGGATTAATGTCGTGCATGGAACTCCCAACAATATACCCATCGTCATGGTCGTGCTCTTTATTTTCATCACCTATGTTGTTCAAAACCAACATCATGCCAATTAGGTCCATGCATTTGGTGGAAATAAGAAGGAGTTAGAGGGAATTTCTTATTTAAATAATTATTTTGTACTAGATAAAAGAAGTACTTAGACGAGAGAAAAAAACAAAGATAAGAAATAACTGATGAAGCTTGTGCAATTTATATCAACTAGTACTTGTTTATCGACATTATTACATGTCCTTGCAGTACTATATGCGAGAACGTGTGTGTCAAACAAATTTTAAAAGGAACAATGAAAATACATTGTACTAGGACTAAACATGGACAACAATGACCTGTGAATGGGGCCAACATTGAAATTTTTTCAAACTGTTTTTGTATGCACTGAAATTTGATAGGGATAGACTATTCACATGCCTTAACGATATGGGAGGGTTTCTAGACTCAAATATGACTCACACACCCACCTTTTTCCATCATCAATTCAAAGACAAAGCGTCTTTCTTGGCCCAAGGAAATTTTGATCCAAAGGCTTTGTAAAACAATTGCAAGCAAACCATGTTATTTTCTAGTGACTGCTTCTCTTCTAGGATAGTAAGGAAAGAGTCATATAAAAAGTTTCCATTTTCAAGCATTACATACTCCATTGAGACATTTGTTTTTGGATGAGTTAGTTAAGGGTTTCAATAACCATCACATAAAGGGTTAGTGAAAAAGGGCATCCTTGGCGACTAGAGTGTAAGAGGCCTATTTCCTCATATTTGAATTGGTTAATAAAAAGGCAAGTTGTTGCTTCAAAAAATAGGGTTTTGACTTCTTTGATAAATTGATGGCCAAATTTCTGCTCCTTCAACATGGTGAGGATGAATGGGCACTTTACCTTATTATAGGACATGTCAAAATCAATTTTGATGAAAAATACCTAGCGTCGGGCCCATTCCATACCTTCCAAAAATAAAATAACACTATCCAAAATATATTGGCCTCTAATAAGCTTTGTTTACCTTAGTTTAATTATTTTTGGTAATTGTGCTTCATCTAGAAGGCTAATTCTTTAGCTGTAATTTTGTATGAGACATTTAGGGAATCTGTAGCTTATGATAAGCTCTGGGTCTCTTGACAATGGAATGAGATTGATTGACCCTTTAGTGATATGAATACCAAGTGCATAGTTCATTCTAAAACTTGGAGAAACTTAGCACCAAAAAATTCTTATGTGGCCTTATAAAATTCATATGGAAAGTAGTCTCGTGTGAGAAATTGATTATCAACCATCTCTTTGAGGGTAGTCATCAATTCATCCAACATTATAATTCTTTGATCACATACTCATTATTCCTTTTGCATCGACTTTATTGGGACTGCATCAACAAAATTTTGCATAAACACCTTTCTTTCCTTTGTTATTCCCTGAGATTGAAAAACCAATTTGTAATGATTAACAGACTCCTTTTCAATGTTCCCCTGGTCAATGATTCTATTGTTTTTTATTTTGAGGGCCTTAATGTTCTTCACAAATTCCTTTGAATTCATAGCTTTGAAAAATCTCATAATAGGCTTCTCACATGTCTTAAGCCAATGGAACCCACTTTGATTTGGGCCCCCCTTACTTTATATGTCTCATCAACCTTTAATGTTTGTCACTATTTGGTCAGTTGTTATTCACTGAAGGGATAGGCTGAGACATTCTTGAAACTTCCTCAAGCTCTTCCAATATTTCCTTGTGTTTTATTCTTCTAAATGCCACCAACTATCTACCATAACATTTGAGAAAGACAATGATTTTTCTAATGGAATATTCCCACCAAAGAATTCATAATTTGTCCCCTTGGGGCCTTGGAATTAGGTTCCATATTATTTTGATAGCTTTAACACATGCTTTATGCTTCAAATGTGACATGTTCAACTTGAATTAAGAGTTCAACAACTTGGGATTTCAAATCCCTAGGATTAGATAAGGTGATATATCCCACTACCTAAACTAACCATATTCTCTCATGGTAAAAGAAGAAGAATAAGTTATGCTCTATATAATATTTTCAAAACCTACGTGTTTATTTTTTTGGAATAGACCTATTGGACACACCAACCATAGTGAGAGGGGGGGTGAATCAGTGTAGGGATATTTTTCAAACTTTCCTTCATAAAACTCCTTAGTTAGCAATCACCAATTACTCATCACTTATTACTGTCATTTATAACTAGTTAATGTGAACATATATCACCAACATATATCAAAAAAATATATCATCAATAATTCATCACCACAAGGAAAATAAGGAACACAATATGTATGTACAATTTTAGTTTTATTACGGACTTCAATCCTTGGGTTATCAACAACAACTGAATAGAGTAGAACTCCACAAGAGCACCAGCTCTGCAATGCATGACTCAACTTACAAAAATAAGCACCAACTGAGAGGAGGATTCAATCCCCAACAAATACCATCTATCAAAAGGTACGTGACCTGTCAGTAGTGAAACACACATATGTACGCTCCCTATGAGTAGTACAACTCACGTATGTATGTAGCTTGCCTGTACTACAACCTGTGCATGCCTTCTGAATAATTAGGATTTTCTCTCCTTGATAAAATCAGATCCTTTGTAGCCTTCAGTCACATCCACTTATGTATTTCACTATCCAATCTGAACCATAACCAATCACAACACATCTATTCTCTCCAAAAACTTACTCATGCTCCTCAACCATACAATATGAATGCTACTTAATCATGTATAATAAACCAATCATATCAGAACTGAACTATAAGAGTGTTGCTCACTCTATCAATCAACCAGCATAACCATATCACAAAAACCATACCAAGAATGCCTTAATCATTCACCATACAATAAGAAAGAGTATCCATCAAGACAACTATGTAACCATACCCGAGTTTCTATGGAAGATCTGAGCCCATAGAATGCAGATCTGGAACTTTCTTCAACCTTCAAGATCCTAGCATCATCTCACACTCAAGTCTTCATGAATTTCTTCCAAATGTATGCACTTTGTCCTCCTTCATCCCGCATGTGTATGCGCTCTATATCACTGTAGACCGTGTATGTATTCTCTATGGCCCACTGCTACTCGCGTACTCCTTCAGAAACTAGGGTTTCTGAACTTCCAAAACTTTCACTGTCAAGATCTCAAACTTACAGAAACTTTGATGCGTCCATGAGATCCTCCAGTCAATCTCTCTCTCAGAATAGATTTTCAATATATGCTCAAGAGATGTATCTCACAAGAAACCATTACCTCTAATTTATAATCTCCAAGTAGCTTCCTTAGAAGCATCTTCTTGGCCACTTTGTCCATATAGACACTTTGTCCACATCGTCACCTATGTCCAATTTTGTCCAATTTTCCACTTGTCCATATATCCAATAGCCACTTGATCACTTAACCTACTTTCCTCATTTTAGGGTTAACCCTCTTATAACCACTTTCCATAATTAGAAATTTCTCCATTTACTTTATTATTTAAATAATCCTCTTTGACTTTACCACTTCACTTGATTATTTAAAAAAAAATTCTTTGTAAGCACTTTGACTTCTTTGACCTTTTGGGGCTTCTAGCTGACATATGAGGGTCCTCCAACTTCGTAAGGACATAACTCTCAAACCGTGAGGAGTTATGTGACATTCCACATACCACCAAAAATGGCATGACAAGAAATATCCATCTAGGATAGTTTTACTGACAAATTCAATGATCTTCATCTCATTATTCCAAAATTAATCATGGGTTCTCTAACCATACTACTAGGAGAACTCAACCACAAAGTGTCTTCCCACGAGGGATTTCGCCATAAGGGGACCACTTTGGATTTCATCCATTTGTACTCCCTATCAACCATGACAAGACAATAATGAGTCATCTTTACATCAATCCAACTATGCATCATATATTAATGACAACTCATTGATCCATCTTCATCTATGCATGGCATCATACGACATCAATATCTCATATGACTATGACTCCACTTGACATCAATCCATTGACATCAAGGTCAATACATGATCCATCAATCACTACATCAATATGCTATGACAAGGCATTGTTTCTTTGACATCAATACTTTGGCATCAATGACAACATGATCCATCAATCACTACATAAATATGCTATGACAAAACATTGTTCCTTTGAAATCAATCCTTTGACATTTGACATCAATCCTTTGGCATCAATGACAACATGATCCAACAATCTCCCCCTTTGGCACTGATGGAAATACCAACATTGATTTCAACACCAATCATTGATGGAAACATGTAGACAAGACATTTCTCTACATCAATAGTCATGTCAATCACATCAATGTGATTATCTCTCCCCCTTTGACATCAATGGAAAAGGGTAGTTATCTCCTTGGGGTTTCTCCCCCTGCATGAACTCTCCTTGGGTCTAGTCCCCCTGCATGGATTCCTTTGATCTTTCTCTAAATAATATCTCCCATTTTGAACAAGGGATATCACTCTGATGTAATTCTGAAGGCATATCGCTCATGATCCCCCTGTGACCATTGTTCCCCCTAGAAATATTCCTATTTTATATTTCTCCAAGTATAGAGCTCCTTTTCCAAGTATTCATATTTGCATCTGATGAATATCTCCTCCTAGAATCATGGGAAGAAGAATGACTCCCCCTAAGGGTATGTCTCCCCCTATATTCTCTGCAATATGAACAATATCCTACCACTGCAATATGCTTCTGCTGCAAATGCTACTGCTCAACTGGAACATAGATCGACCACTCTTTCTATGACGATCCTTGGACCTATCCATGCATCAAACTCGCGCCATACCATACATCATGAAGAAAAAATATATGTCAACAATGAAATAGAGAATCATGAAAAAAACATCAACCAAGTACATCATGTGCCAACCATGCACAACACCCATGTACATCAACCATGTACATCAATACCATAGAATATGCCATAAGATATTATCAATGGAGTGTATCAACCATATGCCTCTACCAACATGCCAACCATGTGCCATAAAAAAGTGTCATATCACTCATGATATGCCTCCACCATGAACCAGGTTCCACAACCATGTATCAAAAAGTGTACCAATCATGCATCGACTATAGATAAAGCTATGACTCATCAATTATGTACACATGACCACCCCATCAACTAATCAACTACATGTCCAAAAATGTAGCTCAACCATATGACAAGTTCATTCACCAAGAAATCCAACAAATATGCATCTAACAATACATCATAAGGAAGTCAAATATGTACCAGCCGTGTACCCCAACAGATCTTCTTCAATCCTTCATTTAATACAACAAATACTTAAGCATCCAAAGATACATGTACTAGAAGTGTGCCTCAATAGATCAATGATATCTCTAGCTAGCATCATCATGATATATCTCATAACCAAGGTGTCATAACTTCTCTGTCACAACCAACATTGTTCCTCAACAGAAAATGCCTCAATCCATACTCAAGGATTAGTACCATGTATCCAAGACATTGTTTCAACACTCAACCACCATACATACAACAATTGTGTATGCCAAAATTCAATCATGGAAACCTGCAAAAAAACATGTCAGACCCTGCAACAAACCATGTTAGATCCTGCAACACAAGTTATACCATCACATCAATATGAAACTCATATGAATAGCCTTTTTCCCAAGGATTTTACCATAGATAAGCAGCCTGCTATATAGATAGCTCGTGTATGTACGTGACCTATTCATAGGTCAGCTTGTGTATGTACACGACTGTTACCATTGTAACCTGCGTATTCTTCTGAAGATGTCAAACTTGAGCTTCCCTTAAGGATTCCATTCTATTCTGACTGTTCAATTTTCTTCACCCACTTCTGAAGGTGTCCCAACTTCACAGAAATTGAGCTCTGAGCTTCCATATTTTAAAAAATATCTTCCTTCCTAACTTCATGCTTTCTTCTAGTCATGCTATATGAAGTCCTCATCATGGACTATCTTCTTGTGTTCCAACAATTATGGGATTTGTGGCCCAAACCACTACAACTGTAGCATCTCATGGTGTGACAATGAACATTAATGTGTCCTACTTGATTACATCTCCAACACCTTAGGGTGTTATGAAATATTTCATTATCTCTCCTTGCATAAAATCTTCATTCCAAAGCTTTGTGACCATATTCATTACATGAGTAACAATGACCATGAAAAATATTTTCATACCTTTTCTTTGGTGTCCATCTTGAAGGTGTCTCTCTTCTTTGAGGTGTAAATATGGCTTCTTGATGTCTTCCTTGTTTTGTTATTTTGAAACTTTCCTTGCCTTGTGTAGATCATTGACTTGCAACATTATTTCCATCCTTTGAGAGTGAGGGACTTACCTCATGCTTCTTTGAGGTGCTTTCTTCAACATGTGTAGCTTCTTTGTTGTATCCAAGACCTGATTTATCATTTGGTGATCTTTGACTATCCAAGATATCATTCAAGATGAGCTATTCAAGAATTTGTTTGACTTCTCTACTTTCTTTCTAAGATCAACAACTTCAACTTCCAACTTATGACATGACTCTTCCTTTTCATTTACTTTATTCTTTAATAGTTCCTCTATCCTTTTGGCTTCTTCAATTTGGGTCTTGAGTTGGACATTATCTTCAAGACTTTTGCTAATCTCATCATCTACCTTCTTATGTTCTTCTATTTCATTCTTTAGTCTTTTGATCTCTTCTTATTTTTCTTCTAATTGAGTCTTTTTACTTTCTTCTTGTTCCTTGAGCATTTCCTTTAACTTCTAGATATGCCTTTGATTCTTTTTAAGAAACTTTTTAGTATTCTCAGAAATATAGTTGTATTCTATGTAACAATGGTCATAGTTGTATTCAAATAGACACCATCCAACTTTATTTTTAAGATTTGATAGTTCTTCTTCTACTTCTTCCATGGGATAACTATCATCTAACTCTATACAAACAATTTCTAGATTTTCTTCTTCACTTGTAGAGAAATATTCAACATCGTCACTTTTTGAAACATTGCAATCAGGGGATTTTGGAGATTCTTTACCTTCAATGATCTTGATGGAATTGTCTTCAAGGTATTCCTTTTTTCTTTGGTATG
This sequence comes from Picea engelmannii, assembly GCA_009831015.1. NCBI lineage: Eukaryota > Viridiplantae > Streptophyta > Pinopsida > Pinales > Pinaceae > Picea > Picea engelmannii. Next base: position 306,234 of record ML784931.1, read on the forward strand.
TATTCTCTAGCTTTATCCATAGATCCTTGGTGGAAGTGCATTGTCCCATGCTCTCTTTGATAGAACTTGAGAGTCCACTAAGAATGGTATTGGGATCCAATGCATCATTCTTCTTTTCTTCTCTTTGAGCTGCAAACTTTGACTTGTTCTTCAGAGGAATTGATCCACCAATAGCTGCTTTCCAAACAACCACTCCTATTTCCTTCAAATGCACTTTCATTTCTATTCTCCATGTAGAATAATTTTCCTCATCAAGGATTGGAACTTCATCATCCATTTGTGTGTCCATGGATCTCCTCCAAGCTTGTTAAGGCTTATAGTGAAGGCC
>ML784931.1:306611-331080 GCA_009831015.1 Picea engelmannii
CATTTAAACCATAAACCCTATTTTTCTTTCAAAGTACACAAATTGGTTGACACAAGTTTTAAGTTTGCAACAACTTTTTTTCATTTTTATTTCAGGTTCCACATTGTATACACAATGTATGTGTGTCATATTTGTTTTGAAAAATCCCTCTTTTCATTTAGTGTTTAATCAACACCATAAAAATATGTATGTCGAGATGGTGTTGTATCAATGTTGCTAAGTATTGCATGCATTGATGAAATTGTTATGGTGTCATGGTAGTGTCATATTTAAATATAATTATGGTGTCATGGTTGTGTCATATTTAAATATGCATGCATTGACGATATGGGAAGGTTTCCAAACTCAAATATGACTCACAAACCCACTCTGTATATCCGATCCCGACCTCATTTCGTTTGAAATTTCTAGGATTAATGTCATGCATCGAACTATAAGTTTCAAGATGGGCTGTAAGTTTCAAATTAAAATTATCGACCTCCTTTGTTTTCCAGCTTCAACTGGAAGGAGGCTCCAATCCCCTAGTTTCTTAGGCTACAAACTGAAGGAATCTTCAACTCCCCAATTCTCTAGCTACAACCAGAAGGAGGCTACAACCCCCTATGTCCTCCGTCTACAACCGAAAGGTGGCTACAACCACCTAACCTTGCCCTGTCCAACCGCCTTGACGTAGAAGTAGAATGATGGAACCACTGTCACACTATCACTGTGAGATATACTACTATAAACCTGTACCAATCAAACTGCACCAAACAAATTGTACCAATAACCTGAAACATACATCAACTATGCATCGACCTATACCTCAACCTGTAATCAACCTGTACCATAAACAAGTGCATTAACCATGCACCAACCTGTACCTCAACCTATATCATAAAAAAGTGCATCAACCATGCACCAAACCTGTACCTCAACCTATACCATGAACAAGTGCATCAACCATGCACCAAACCTATACAAATAACATGTCACAACAACTTGTCCAAACAACCTTAGAAAGCATCATCAAAAGAATTTATCCTCCCTTGAATTTTGGCCTTATTTACTTCACCTTCTCTCTGAAATTTGGCTTAGATATCCTTTGGTTACCTCAGTCACCTATAGATATTCAATATGCTCAAGTGTGATATAAAATGAGAGAGTCTTGCCTCTTATTTATACTTTCATGTAGCTTCCTCAAGGGGCTACCTTTTAACCATCTTAACCCACTTTCCTTATTTTAGGGTTAACCCACTTCTAATTTCTCCATTAAATTTATTATTTAAATAATTTAGTTTGTATTCACTTTGAATTATAGTACACTCATCACTTCACTTTATTATTTACCTTCTATATCTCTTGAACCACTTTGACTACTTTGACCTTTTGGGGCTTCTAGATGACATATGAAGGTCCTCCAACTTCGTAAGGCCATAACTCTCAAATCTTGAGGAGTTATGTGATGTTCCACATACCACCAGAAATGGAATGACATGTACTATCCATATAGAATAGTATTACCTACAAATATATCAAAAATCATACCATTATCCATCAAACAAACTTGGGTCCATTACCCAAACCTGGGTTCTCCAACTTCATATGGCCATAACTCTCTAACCATGAGGAGTTATGTGACATTCCTTATACCACCAGAAATGGAATGATATGTAATATACATCTATAATAGTCTTACCTTAAAATATATTAAAAATCATACCATTATACATGAAACAACCTTGGGTCCATTACCCAAACCTTTGTGCTACCGAAATTCACTACCAGACTTTCTCCAAGGGTTGAAATCAATCACTAAGGGTCAAAATCAATCTACAATATCACTCTCCAATGGTTGACATCAATGAAAACCAATAATCCATACCAACTGTCCATCAACCTAAGACAACTGGATGGCAATTTCCCCCTTTGGCATTGATGGCAACACCAACATTGATGGCAACACTTAGTCATGATAACATTCATGCTTATAATCCTCATCAATGTTTCTATATCTCCCCCTTTGAAATCAATGGCAAAGGGTATCTCTCTTTGGGGCTGCTCTCCTTGACTGAACTCTCCTTGGGCTGCTCCCCCTGTCTACATGCCTCTATTCTCTCTCCAAGCATTTCTATCCTGCATATGATAAATATCTCCCCCTTTGTTATCAATGGAAAAGGTATTTTTCCATCCAGGGCTACTCCCCCTAACTGAACTGTCCTTGGGGATACTCCCCTTGACTGAGCTCTCCCTGAAAATGATCTCCCAACCTGAACTGTCCTCTTTATGATGCTTCCTTATGTAAATCTAAGACATATAAGATAATAATTCAAAAGAATTCATTTTGGAGTAGAAATTACTCCGAGTCTTTGGCAAAGATACTCAAAGGCTTCCCGTGGAAGCGGTTTTGTAAAGATGCCTGCCACTTGTTCTTTTGTGCCCACATATTCAACTCTGATGTTCATCTCTGCAACCTGTTCACATAGAAAGTGATACTTGATTGGAATGTGCTTCATTTTGGAGTGCATCAACGAGTTCTTTGAGATATTGACGGCGTTTGTATTATCAAAATAGATTGGAATGGGATCATCATACTCAACCTGTATATCTGTCAGAGTTTGTTTCATCCATAGAACCTATGTACAACATGTTGTTGTTGTAATATACTTTGCCTCAGTTGTAGATAAGGATATTGATGATTGTTTCTTGCTTATCCAAAATACTAAACACTCACCCAAGTAGAACACTGCTACAATGGTGATTTGTCAGTCATCAATACAACCTACCCAATATGCATCTGTGTAGGCAATAAGTGATATATCCTTTCCTTTTGGATACCATAATCCAAACCTTTAAGTCACATATAGTAAGATACCAATCATTGACCTATATTGCCTTTGGTTTGTAGACTTTGAATCATCATATTTTCTCAACTTGCAACTGGTTTGCAATCTTCCATTCCAAACCTCTTTATCATTTCTCTGATATACTTAGTTTGAGAAATAAAAATTCCTTGGTTTCTTTGACATATCTAAAGACCCAAAAAGAAGGATAGTTCTCCAAGTAATGACATTTCAAATTCATTCTACATATCCTTTGCAAATTTTTGGCTTAACCTGTCATTAGTACTTTCAAAACAATATCATCAACATAAATTTCAATTAATAAAATATTACCTTGAGTTACCTTGATGTAGAGGATGTTGTCTGTGCTTCCTTTCCACAGTTTCGTAGGGAGTTTTGTCATTTTTGTTTCTAAGCATTACTCTGTTTTGAATCTGAACTGATGTATGCAGTGCATGTGTAAAAATTGTCTGTCAATTTGGAATCCATTAGCATTGTTAGAGCCATTTCCTGTGTAATTATCATCCATTATGATAATGTTCCTTTGTCTCTAAACCACTCTCTGAACCAATCTATGAATCCATGCTCTCATCCACTATCATATATCTGTCCAAACCTGCTAAGTGTTCTTACGAATCCATCTCTGTCCATATTGTCCAAGAATCTACTTGCACAATTGTCCATAATGATGACTCATTTATCACTATACTATCATGAAGTCTTGATTAATCTATCAAACCGTACTTCTGCTAACTGATTGCTTTGAATCTATCTTCTCAAACTCTGTAAGCTACTCGAAGGATGGTTCTTTGGTCTGTCACAGCTATCGCATAGACTCCCCCTGTCTAATATTCATATTACTTGGGAGTATCTAAGCCGGACGGATAAAAAAAAATCCTTCTCTAATGTGTATTCATCATCATCTTCATTGGTAGATTCATCATCATCTTCATTGGTATATTCATTATCTCTCTGAGCTCTGAATTCTTTCTTTCTGTCTATGGATTCATCTTTCACTACAATGCCCGAAAGTACAATCTCTTGAACTTGTTCCTTATTTATCTGTCCTTCCTTTCTTTCAATTATTTCCCAAACCTTTCTGTATCTGACATCTTTCTTTTTCTCTGTAGAATTTTCTTCATCTCGTTTTATTGCCAATATTGCGATCTCTGGTAGATGTTATTTGTTCACCTATTCTTCCTATTTTGTTATCCATACTTTCTTCTATATGATATCAACATTCTCTTTCATGAAAGTATCGATCATAATTCTACAATCACTGGCTATGTGTCCATAGTTATGAAATTTGTAACACTCAATGTTATGTGCGACCACATAGGCACTTCTTGCTTGAACATTTATTTTATAATCTCTGCAATCTGCAACCTTATGTCCAAAGTTAGTACAATAAAAACAATGACCATAAAATAAATTTGCATACCTGGGAGTGAATGATCTTCTTTGTGGCATAGTCCTTCTAAATTTTTTCCTTGACTGATAATGATCATGATTGAAGCTTCTTTATGGCTTGAACATGGATGGTATTCTTGAAGATGTATCTTCAATAGTTTTCTTAGATTCTGGTTGACCATGATTCCTTCCTTTGAGTAATTTTGCATAACTCTTTCTATTTTCTTCATTATTCTTTTCTAGCAACCTAGAGTGCTTCTCTTCATTCTCTATAACTGATGTGGATGTTTCTGTCTCTTCAACGTTCTTGTTGAGCTTGACAATTTTACTTCTCAATGTGACAACTTCTTCTTCAAGATTCTCAACTTCTTTTTTCTTCATTATCTGAGACTTCATGACTTCTTATGTTCTTTTCACTTCTTCAAGATGAAATTTTAATGTGATTATTTATTCTTCAAGTCCTTTCTCTTCTTGACCAAACTCTACCTCAAGCTGGTTTAGATCATTAGTTCTTTCCTTAAGATGATCTGTCAATATCTTCTCTCTCATTTTTGCTTCTTCCTTCTGTGATGCTATGTTGGTTTTCAAACACTACTTTTGATATTCAAGATTTTCTTTGATATTTCTGGCTTCTTCTAGTTGAGTTCTTAAGTTCTTAATGACCTGTTGGGCTTCTTAAAAAATGTGAACACTTTCCTTTTGTTTCATCAATTCTTTCTTGAGTGAATTGTTTTCTTCTCTTAGTTCATCTAAAGCACTAATCAAATTCTTCTTCATAATTGTCTTCCTTTTCAATTAGTTTTTCTGTCTCATTTCCTTCATGGCATTCTATTTCAAGATGTCCACATTTTTCACAATTAAAGAAAAACAACATACCTCTGGTGATTATGTATTCTTCATATTATGAATATGCTTGACATGGTGAACATAATTCTTCTTGATTTGTATCTACATCTTCTTTGACATTTTCTGAATCTGTGATGGGTGGAGAATATATGTCATGTAACTTATCCCAAAGTTCTTTTGCCGATGAACATTTACCAACCTTTTCTCTTACCGGATTAGGTAATCCTTCCCAGATGAAATCCATTGCTATTTTCTTATTCTTCCTCAATTCCTTCTTGGCTACAGTCTTTGCCCGTTTTGAACTATCATATCTTGTAACAACTGATAGCCAAATATAATGTCCCTATGCTTGTAAAAATTCTTTCATCCTTATTCTCCACATCTCATACTTAAAACCATTCTGACCATTAAACATTGGTACTCCATTCTCAAAATAATCCATGATCTCCTTCTAGTGGTTAAACTATTTCCTGAAGGAACTTGCTCTAATACCAATTGTTGGATTACTGATAGGGGGGGTGAATCAGTAATAGAGCAATTTAATCATTTTTAACCATATAATCCAAGTGTTATATCAATGTAGCATTATCATACAATAAATGCAGAGTAAATAATAAATGAACAAATGAACAATCATACACATACACAGTACACCAGTGTTTTACATGGAAACCCAAAGTGGGAGAAAACCACATAATGATTTTTCTTATATTTCTTGAAGAATTACATTCATTGGAAGCACAAAATTCCTTTGTTTTCTAGATGCAATTGGAAAGAGGCTCCAACCCCCTAGTTTCTCAGGCTACAACCTAAAGGAAGCTCCAACTCCCCAATTCTCTAGCTACAACCAAAAGGAGGATACAACCCCCTATGTTCTCTGGCTACAACTGAAAGGTGGCTACAACCACCTATCCTTGCCCCATCCAACCGCCCTGATGTAGAAGTAGAATGATGGAACCACTGTCACACTATCACTGTGAGATATACTGCTATAAACTTGTACCAATAAACCTACACCAAAAAACTTGTACCAATAACCTGAACCATGCATCAACCATGCATCAACCTGTACCTCAACCTGTAATCAACCTGTACCATAAACAAGTGCATTAACCATGCACCAACCTGTACCATGAAAAAGTGCATCAAACATGCACCAAAACTGTACCATGAACAAGTGCATCAACAATGCACCAAACCTGTACAAATAACATGTCACAACAACCTGTCCAAACAACCTTAGAAAGCATCATCAAAATAATTTATCCTCCCTTGAATTTCGGCCTTCTTTACTTCACATTCTCTCTGAAATTCGACTTAGATATCCTTTGGTTACCTTAGTCACCTGTAGATATTCAATATTCTCAAGTGTGATATAAAATGAGAGAGTCTTGCCTCTTATTTATACTTTCATGTAGCTTCCTCAAGGGGTTACCTTTTAACCATCTTAACCCACTTTCCTTATTTTAGGGTTAACCCACTTCTAATTTCTCCATTGAATTTATTATTTAAATAATTTATTTTGTATTCACTTTGAGTTATAGTACACTCATCACTTCACTTTATCATTTACCTTTTAAAACTCTTAAACCACTTTGACTACTTTGACCTTTTGGGGCTTCTAGATGACATATGAGGGTCCTCCAACTTCGTAAGGCCATAAATCTCAAACTGTGAGGAGTTATGTGACGTTCAACATACCACCAGAAATGGAATGACATGTACTATCCATCTAGAATAGTCTTACCTGCAAATATATCAAAACTCATACCATTATCCATCAAACAAACTTGGGTCCATTACCCAAACTTGGGTTCTCCAACTTCACATGGCTATAACTCTCTAACCGTGAGGAGTTATGTGTTGTTCCACATACCATCGGAAATGGAATGACATGTACTATCCATATAGAATATTCTTAACTTCAAATATATTAAAACTCATACCATTACACATGAAACAACCTTGGGTCCATTACCCAAACCTTTGTGCTACTAGAATTCTCTACCAGACTTTCTCCAAGGGTTGACATCAATCACTAAGGGTTGACATCAATCTACAATGTCATTCTCCAATGGTTGAAATCAATGAAAACCAACAATCCATATCGACTGTCTGACATCTATCTCTATATTTTGAAATTTATGTTCAAACTTTAAATATCACTTGTTACAAAAGGACATAAAAACATATAGAAAAAGTAATTTGGAAGCAGCAGTAGAGCATTCAAAAGTGTCTTTGTAGAAAATATTAAAGGCAAAGAAAGTATAAGTAAGGGTGAAATAAAAGAAACAATGTCAAGTCTATAGGATTAGGTAAATCTACTAATAATATGAAGAGTTTTTATGTTGGAAAATATGTTAACATGAAGGATGTTAAAAAAATAGGGCATATCCACACAGGTCGAACACCTCAAGACAAGTTCTCACACACATATCATAAATTACTATACTAGTGTTCACATGGTTAAAACCATCAAATACGAAAATAGCCCATGCCCCCAGCCAACCCAACCACTTGAGGTAATTGATTAATGTAAAAAGAATAATTTACACAAACATTTCTCACAATTGATCATTGACAAATGACTCTCTGTTCCCTTTAAATATAGATCATGGACCACTTGGGTGATAAGCCATGAATAAAGTGTCATTAATATCAAGGAGATATTTGAATTGTTGGATCACTCATGTGTAGGACATGACTGTGATAACCATATTAGTAAAGTACAAAAGAACACTTTAATCTCACATTGTGTTAGACCAAGTTGACCTTAAATTACTCCTAATATTAAATATCCTAACATCCAACCTTAAGAATAACTTGGGATAGGATTGAAGTATTTACAAAGTGACAAAAGAAAAAGTAAGGAGGAAAAGAGCCTATCCCCCCTTAATGACAACTTATTGAAATCATAACAAAGGTTGAAGCTTTAACAAATTTTCTTTTTTGAGGGGCTTTGTGAAAACATCAACAACTTGATCATATGTATGACAATAGAGAACTTCAAGGGTGCTTTCCTAAAGAAGATTTTGAATGAAGTGCATGTGTAACTCAATGTGTTTAATGCACTAATGTTGAATAGGTGCCTTTGTGAGTTGGATGATATTATGAATATTTCACCAAAGAATGATCATATGTTGCTAATGTATTCCAAACTCAAATAAGATATATCTAAGACAAATAACTTCTTGACTTCCATGAATTATGGCTCACTACTCTACATTTGCTAGAGAAATATAAAGGGCATTTTGTTTCTTGTGAGCCCAAGAGACGAGTTTGAAATAAAAGATAAAAACATAATCAATTGTTTACTTTGGATCAATAGGGTCATTGGCCTAGTGGGAATATATAAAACCAACCAACATAAATGATCCCTTTGAATAATAGTATATGCCAATCTAAATTACACCCTAGATATATCGAAGGATCCTCTTTGCTACTTTTGAATGGATTTCATGGGGTTCTTCATATATCAAGCAATAATACTAAGTAAAAAAGAGATGCCAGTGTGAATATCAGTTAAATAGAAAAGGCTACCACTAACTATTGGTACAAAGTGGAATCCACTTTGGGTGAGGTATATATGGAAAAAGTTTAAGTCTAGATTGAAAGGGATAGAGGTGGGATCAATTTACGATCATCCATGTAAAATTGATGAAGAGGGTCACATGCATACTTAGCTTGGGAAAGAGAAATACCTTCACAGATTTGTAAAACATGGAGGCCATGAAAATATTGCAAGTGTCCTAAGTCTATCATTTCAAATTTAAGGTAGGTTTTTACATGTGTTAGAAGATTGGGCTTAGTATTAGTGAGTATAAGGTCATTAACATAAAGTACACATATGAGAATATGGTTTCCTACTCACTAGGTATAGACATTAAGGTCAAAGGGGCATGTAGAAAATCTAGAGTCAATAAGGAACCAATCCATTTTTTCATATCAACCTTGAGGATCTTACTTGAGGTCATAGAGGGATTTCTTGAGGTGGTAGACACGGATGGAGTCACTTTGAACACATCCAAGAGGTTATTCCATATAAATTTATTATTGGAAATAATCATGCAAGAATTTATATTTGACATCCATTTCATGGACCTCCCATCAATGTGAGGTGGCAAGGGAAAGGACAAGGCATATGGAATTCATATTGGCGATGAGGGTGTTATCACTCCATAATTTTCCCAGCTATGGAGGAAAAACCATGGAGGTAACCTTCAAACCACTTTGGGTTGGAATATGGCCTTTCCAATGAGAGAGGGATCTCTCACTAAAATTATAACACAGTGGCCAGATCCATAATTGAAGAAAATTTTATGAAAGTGGTGGTAGAGCTGAGAAGGAATCCATTGGGAATGGAGTCCAATCAAATATAAATGATAAATATCAATGACTAGTTTTAGAAAGTCTAGGAAGCAGAGGCAATGTAGATAGTTCCTTTTCAGTCATTAAGCTCGTTGTAGTATGGAGGATTTAGGAAAACAGTCCATTACATGGAGCATCTAACACAGGATGAATTCCATATAAATTTAGAGGATAGGGTGGAGTATTTAATTGCATGAATTTAGAGCATCAATCACCAGATGAATTCCAAATCATATATTTTAAATTAAATACTAGAATATTGCATCAAAATAAATGCATAGATATGGATAAGTATAGACAAAGGAAAAAACACAAACATCAAGACACTAGCACATGAATCTATGGTAAGACAATTCTATACTTCTACACTGATAATTTCATTAAGCTTTGACAATGTGTACAATATGCACCAACAGTCTTTTTCTCACACTTGAACCAACCCCTTACTCATGAAATTGATAGAGAAACAAAGCAATGATGTAAAAGAGGTCATTCAAAGAATTAAATTTCCCACAGGTTTTGCTTCAAACATAAATAATATCTTAACGAAGAAAGGTGAATTTGGTGGGGTAAAAACACATGATTGGCATACCTTCATTAAGGTAATAATTTTGGTATACATATATATTGGCCATAAACATATTTTAGGATTTTTTTTTCTACTTTGGTCGAAACAAGTAACGATTCATTTTTTTTTGATACAGTATATTCTACCTCTATCTCTCCAAAACAACTTTGACAACAACTTCAAACAAGTTATATATGATATTGGAAAATACATGAGGTAATTACTTGTGATATATATGCAAAATGTTCTTTCAATTTGTTGATGTACTTAATGACATGTGTTTTACTTGTAATGTAATATGTTATATTATGTTATAATGTTGAAACATGTTATTTTCTTGTGTCATGATCTATAGATGGTTATCATTGAAAGAAATCCATGAAGATGATATAAAGTATTGGAAGAGAGAAATTCATCGGCTAATGTATGAAATGAAAGTGTCTACCTCCAACATTTTCAATGCACAAGAACACTACCTCATACACCAAGTTGAAGAGATTAAAATGTGTGGATCTGTACACACAAGGTCAATGTGGATGGTGGAGAGGCAGTTGAAATCATTGAAGGCTTTGGTTAGACAAAGAGCATGTCCTGAGGGTTCTATGGTGGAGGGATATATGGTATATCAATCCATGGTGTATATTAGTCGATATATTCCTAAATTAGCAGCACCAGCTATGCATAGAGTGGATCACATTTGGGATGTGAACTCCATAAAAAAAATTGAAGTTTAGGAGCACATGTTGGGGAAAGGTAGAATGAAAAAACTGAGAGGTAATATATTAATAATTGCGGATATTTATAATAATAAATATAATTTTATTTTTTTTGTGTATATGATCATACTCATTAATATATTAATATCTATTATTTCATCAGTTATTAATATTTACGATGGTTATAACTAATATTTAATATTGATGAATTATGATTTTTTGATTCAGTTTCTCAATATTGGGATGCATTGCATTTATACATTGCAAACAATCTTGACTGGATGAATGTATGGATTGAAATATGTAAACAACATCATGGTGGTAGGTTATCATGGAAACAACTGTTTGGATTGGTTAGAGAAGCTCATCGTAACAATGATGCCAATGTTACATAGAGGGAAATTGATTTAGCATATGGTTTGAAAGATGGACACGAAAGAAAATTCACCCATTTTATTTAATTATTTTATATTATATTAATGTGACTATAGACGTGTCTTTTTCAGATACTTTCCAAGTTGTATAAATATGTTTATTAATTGACAATTCATCTTTTACATGTATGGCATATTGCAGTTGAAACACCACAAGGCTATGTGGTGCAATGAACATAAATTTTGCATCAAACAGTTGGATGAAACCAGTAAAAATTCTGATAGTGGGATAGCTGCAGTATTCTAGGTCACTAATGTTTCCTCTAGGAGTGACAGACATCCCCAAGAATATGAAAATAGATGTTATGGGTATTTGAATGATATACTTGAGTGTGACTTTAATTCCTTCAAATTAGTTCTATTCAACATCAAATGGTATAGGTTATGAATGCATGAACACAATGAGGACATAACTTTTATTTAGCATGCCAAAGGATTTCCTATGATTAAAACAATGGTGTTTGAAAGAGGACATGATTGCTATATTTTTCCAAGCCCATGCGAATAGGTCTTTTACTCAAAGGTTCTAGGAGAGAGGGATTGGTCATTTGTTGTTAGATATGATCCAAGAGGAAGGCCAGTTAAGTATACTCATGTATAAGAAGAATATGATATTGAAGAAGAAGATGATGCACCAGATCAAATAGAACTGGAAGATCATGGGTCGACAAACGAAGAAGACAAAAAAGATGAACCAAGCGTAGGAGACATTAATGCAGTTCTTGATGATGATGTTGATGAAAATATGCTTGAAAATGACATTGATGATGATGATGATATCATCAATCCTTTCAACATTGTTTATGAATCAGATGATGATACAAATGTCAAGTTTGATGAAGAAGAAGATTCATAAGAAGGATGATAAATATGTTGAGTTGGATCAGGTATGTAACTATATATTTTAATTTGTATGAATTATTCTCTTAAAATAGTTTACTTATGTCATGGGTTAATTACATGTTTTTAAGTTTTATGTGACTTTTCTATATCCTTTATTCTTACATGTTGTTTAATTATTATGTGAAACCTAAAAATAGTCTCCATACTAGAGTACGTGGTAAAATAAAAATATCATTTACAAACACATAATTTCATTTACCTTCATTAATTTTTGTTTTGGTAGTTTCTATGCATGAATCTTACTATGCTGCTTTCGATTATTTTCTATTTTATAGATTGGGAATTGGGAATTGAGAGTGATGTGAGGGGGAGGGAGGGGCCATATGAGCTTCCACCTTCACATGGTTGGCCTTGTTCAGTAGAGGATAAATTATTCTTGAAACTAAGAGAGGCGCATTCATATTTATACCATCATGATCGTAGATGTCATCATTGTTGTCATAGTGTTGCATCAATGAAGTTTCGATGAACATGTTTTCCATTTCTATAACATCTTTTTTGAAATTGTTTGAAAACATGGGACATTGGCCCATGAGTTTTGTGGTAAGAAGAAGGTGTTAGATGAGATTTCATATTTAAATAATGATTACGTACTAAAATATTGTACCAAAAAGTACTTATATGAGAGAAAAAAACAAAGACAACAAATAATTGATCATCAAGCGCTTGTGCAGTTTATCAAGTTCATGTTTATCAATGTTATTGCATTCCCTTGCAATACTATAATATGCGGTAACATGCATTTCCAAAATAAAATATGGCTCACACACCCACTCTATATATCCAATCTCGACCTTGTTTTGTTCGAACTTTCTCGGATTAATGTCGTGCATGGAACTCCCAACAATATATCGATCGTCATGGTCGTGCTCTTTATTTTCATCGCCTATGTTTTTAAAAACCAATATCATTCCAATTAGGCCCATGTTTTTGGTGGAAAGAAGAAGGCACTAGATGACATATTTAAATAATGATTTCATACTAATAGTCTTTAATTTATGGAGCAAAGAAGTACTTAGATGAGAGTAAAAAACAAAGACAAGGAATAATTGATGAAGATTGTGCAATTTATATCAACTAGTACTTGTTTATCGACATTATTACATGTCCTTGCATTATTATATGTGGGAACGTGTGTGTCAAATGAATTTTAAAAGGAACAACAAAAATATATTATATTAGGACTAGACATGGCCAACGATGACCTATGAATGGGGCCAACATTGAAATGTTTTCAAATTGTTTCTGTATGCACTAAAATTTGACATGGATAAACTATTCACATGCCTTAACGATATGGGAGGGTTTCTAGACTCAAATATGACTCACACACCCACTTGTTTCCATCATCAATTCATCATATCAACCATAAACCCTATTTTTCTTTCAAAGTACACAAATTGGTTGACACACATTTTAAGTTTGCACGGGCCTTTTTTCATTTTTATTTCAGGTTCTACATTGTATATACAATGTATGTGTGCCATAGTTGTGATGAAAAATCCCTCTTTTCATTCATTGTTTAATCAACACCATAAAAATATGCATGTCGAGATGGTGTTGTATCAATGTCACTAAGTATTGCATGTGTAGATGGCATCATTATGGTTCATGGTAGTGTCATACTTAAATATCATTATGGTTTCATGGTAGTGTCAAATTTAAATATGCAGACATTGATGACATGGGAGGGTTTCCAAACTCAAATATGACTCACACACCCACTCTATATATCTAATATCGACCTTGTTTCGCTCAAACTTTCTCGGATTAATTTCGTGCATGGAAATCCCAAAAATATTCCCATCGTCATGGTCGTGCTCCTTATTTTCATCACCTATGTTGTTCAAAAAAAACATCATTCCAATTAGGCCCATGTGTCTTGTGGCAAGAATAAGGTGTTAGATGGAATTTTGTATTTAAATAATGATTTTGTACTAATAGTCTTTAATTTATGGAGCAAAGAAGTACTTAGATGAGAGAAAAAAACAAAGATAAGAAATAACTGATGAAGCTGGTGAAATTTATATAAAATAGTACTTGTTTATCGACATTATTACATGTCCTTACAGTACTAGATGTGGGAACGTGTGTGTCGAATGAATTTTAAAAGGAACAATGAAAATATATTGTACTAGGACTAGACATGGGAAACAATGACCTGTGAATGGGGCCAACGTTGAATTTTTCTCAAGTTGTTTCTGTATGCATTGCAATTTGACATGGATAGACTATTCACATGCCTTAATGATATGGGAGATTTTACGGACTCAAATATGACTCACACAACCACTTTTTTCCATCCTCAATTCATCATGTAAACCATAAACTCTATTTTTCTTTCAAAGTACACAAATTGGTTGACACAAGTTTTAAGTTTGCATCAGCCTTTTTTCATTTTTCTTTTAGGTTCTACATTGTATATACAATGTACGTGTGTCATAGTTGTTATGAAAAATACCTCTTTTCATTCATTTTTTAATAAACACCATAAAAAATGCATGTCGAGATGGTGTTGTATCAATGTCACTAAGTATTGCATGCGCCGATGGAATCATTATGGTGTCACAATAGTATTATATTTAAATATCATTATGGTGCCATGGTAGTGTCATATTTAAATATGCATGAATTGATGATATGGGAGGGTTTCCAAACTCAAAGATGACTCAGACACCCACTCTATATATCCGATCTCAGCCTCATTTCGTTCAAACTTTCTCGGATTAATGTCGTGCATGGAACTCCCAACAATATACCCATCGTCATGGTCGTGCTCTTTATTTTCATCACCTATGTTGTTCAAAACCAACATCATGCCAATTAGGTCCATGCATTTGGTGGAAATAAGAAGGAGTTAGAGGGAATTTCTTATTTAAATAATTATTTTGTACTAGATAAAAGAAGTACTTAGACGAGAGAAAAAAACAAAGATAAGAAATAACTGATGAAGCTTGTGCAATTTATATCAACTAGTACTTGTTTATCGACATTATTACATGTCCTTGCAGTACTATATGCGAGAACGTGTGTGTCAAACAAATTTTAAAAGGAACAATGAAAATACATTGTACTAGGACTAAACATGGACAACAATGACCTGTGAATGGGGCCAACATTGAAATTTTTTCAAACTGTTTTTGTATGCACTGAAATTTGATAGGGATAGACTATTCACATGCCTTAACGATATGGGAGGGTTTCTAGACTCAAATATGACTCACACACCCACCTTTTTCCATCATCAATTCAAAGACAAAGCGTCTTTCTTGGCCCAAGGAAATTTTGATCCAAAGGCTTTGTAAAACAATTGCAAGCAAACCATGTTATTTTCTAGTGACTGCTTCTCTTCTAGGATAGTAAGGAAAGAGTCATATAAAAAGTTTCCATTTTCAAGCATTACATACTCCATTGAGACATTTGTTTTTGGATGAGTTAGTTAAGGGTTTCAATAACCATCACATAAAGGGTTAGTGAAAAAGGGCATCCTTGGCGACTAGAGTGTAAGAGGCCTATTTCCTCATATTTGAATTGGTTAATAAAAAGGCAAGTTGTTGCTTCAAAAAATAGGGTTTTGACTTCTTTGATAAATTGATGGCCAAATTTCTGCTCCTTCAACATGGTGAGGATGAATGGGCACTTTACCTTATTATAGGACATGTCAAAATCAATTTTGATGAAAAATACCTAGCGTCGGGCCCATTCCATACCTTCCAAAAATAAAATAACACTATCCAAAATATATTGGCCTCTAATAAGCTTTGTTTACCTTAGTTTAATTATTTTTGGTAATTGTGCTTCATCTAGAAGGCTAATTCTTTAGCTGTAATTTTGTATGAGACATTTAGGGAATCTGTAGCTTATGATAAGCTCTGGGTCTCTTGACAATGGAATGAGATTGATTGACCCTTTAGTGATATGAATACCAAGTGCATAGTTCATTCTAAAACTTGGAGAAACTTAGCACCAAAAAATTCTTATGTGGCCTTATAAAATTCATATGGAAAGTAGTCTCGTGTGAGAAATTGATTATCAACCATCTCTTTGAGGGTAGTCATCAATTCATCCAACATTATAATTCTTTGATCACATACTCATTATTCCTTTTGCATCGACTTTATTGGGACTGCATCAACAAAATTTTGCATAAACACCTTTCTTTCCTTTGTTATTCCCTGAGATTGAAAAACCAATTTGTAATGATTAACAGACTCCTTTTCAATGTTCCCCTGGTCAATGATTCTATTGTTTTTTATTTTGAGGGCCTTAATGTTCTTCACAAATTCCTTTGAATTCATAGCTTTGAAAAATCTCATAATAGGCTTCTCACATGTCTTAAGCCAATGGAACCCACTTTGATTTGGGCCCCCCTTACTTTATATGTCTCATCAACCTTTAATGTTTGTCACTATTTGGTCAGTTGTTATTCACTGAAGGGATAGGCTGAGACATTCTTGAAACTTCCTCAAGCTCTTCCAATATTTCCTTGTGTTTTATTCTTCTAAATGCCACCAACTATCTACCATAACATTTGAGAAAGACAATGATTTTTCTAATGGAATATTCCCACCAAAGAATTCATAATTTGTCCCCTTGGGGCCTTGGAATTAGGTTCCATATTATTTTGATAGCTTTAACACATGCTTTATGCTTCAAATGTGACATGTTCAACTTGAATTAAGAGTTCAACAACTTGGGATTTCAAATCCCTAGGATTAGATAAGGTGATATATCCCACTACCTAAACTAACCATATTCTCTCATGGTAAAAGAAGAAGAATAAGTTATGCTCTATATAATATTTTCAAAACCTACGTGTTTATTTTTTTGGAATAGACCTATTGGACACACCAACCATAGTGAGAGGGGGGGTGAATCAGTGTAGGGATATTTTTCAAACTTTCCTTCATAAAACTCCTTAGTTAGCAATCACCAATTACTCATCACTTATTACTGTCATTTATAACTAGTTAATGTGAACATATATCACCAACATATATCAAAAAAATATATCATCAATAATTCATCACCACAAGGAAAATAAGGAACACAATATGTATGTACAATTTTAGTTTTATTACGGACTTCAATCCTTGGGTTATCAACAACAACTGAATAGAGTAGAACTCCACAAGAGCACCAGCTCTGCAATGCATGACTCAACTTACAAAAATAAGCACCAACTGAGAGGAGGATTCAATCCCCAACAAATACCATCTATCAAAAGGTACGTGACCTGTCAGTAGTGAAACACACATATGTACGCTCCCTATGAGTAGTACAACTCACGTATGTATGTAGCTTGCCTGTACTACAACCTGTGCATGCCTTCTGAATAATTAGGATTTTCTCTCCTTGATAAAATCAGATCCTTTGTAGCCTTCAGTCACATCCACTTATGTATTTCACTATCCAATCTGAACCATAACCAATCACAACACATCTATTCTCTCCAAAAACTTACTCATGCTCCTCAACCATACAATATGAATGCTACTTAATCATGTATAATAAACCAATCATATCAGAACTGAACTATAAGAGTGTTGCTCACTCTATCAATCAACCAGCATAACCATATCACAAAAACCATACCAAGAATGCCTTAATCATTCACCATACAATAAGAAAGAGTATCCATCAAGACAACTATGTAACCATACCCGAGTTTCTATGGAAGATCTGAGCCCATAGAATGCAGATCTGGAACTTTCTTCAACCTTCAAGATCCTAGCATCATCTCACACTCAAGTCTTCATGAATTTCTTCCAAATGTATGCACTTTGTCCTCCTTCATCCCGCATGTGTATGCGCTCTATATCACTGTAGACCGTGTATGTATTCTCTATGGCCCACTGCTACTCGCGTACTCCTTCAGAAACTAGGGTTTCTGAACTTCCAAAACTTTCACTGTCAAGATCTCAAACTTACAGAAACTTTGATGCGTCCATGAGATCCTCCAGTCAATCTCTCTCTCAGAATAGATTTTCAATATATGCTCAAGAGATGTATCTCACAAGAAACCATTACCTCTAATTTATAATCTCCAAGTAGCTTCCTTAGAAGCATCTTCTTGGCCACTTTGTCCATATAGACACTTTGTCCACATCGTCACCTATGTCCAATTTTGTCCAATTTTCCACTTGTCCATATATCCAATAGCCACTTGATCACTTAACCTACTTTCCTCATTTTAGGGTTAACCCTCTTATAACCACTTTCCATAATTAGAAATTTCTCCATTTACTTTATTATTTAAATAATCCTCTTTGACTTTACCACTTCACTTGATTATTTAAAAAAAAATTCTTTGTAAGCACTTTGACTTCTTTGACCTTTTGGGGCTTCTAGCTGACATATGAGGGTCCTCCAACTTCGTAAGGACATAACTCTCAAACCGTGAGGAGTTATGTGACATTCCACATACCACCAAAAATGGCATGACAAGAAATATCCATCTAGGATAGTTTTACTGACAAATTCAATGATCTTCATCTCATTATTCCAAAATTAATCATGGGTTCTCTAACCATACTACTAGGAGAACTCAACCACAAAGTGTCTTCCCACGAGGGATTTCGCCATAAGGGGACCACTTTGGATTTCATCCATTTGTACTCCCTATCAACCATGACAAGACAATAATGAGTCATCTTTACATCAATCCAACTATGCATCATATATTAATGACAACTCATTGATCCATCTTCATCTATGCATGGCATCATACGACATCAATATCTCATATGACTATGACTCCACTTGACATCAATCCATTGACATCAAGGTCAATACATGATCCATCAATCACTACATCAATATGCTATGACAAGGCATTGTTTCTTTGACATCAATACTTTGGCATCAATGACAACATGATCCATCAATCACTACATAAATATGCTATGACAAAACATTGTTCCTTTGAAATCAATCCTTTGACATTTGACATCAATCCTTTGGCATCAATGACAACATGATCCAACAATCTCCCCCTTTGGCACTGATGGAAATACCAACATTGATTTCAACACCAATCATTGATGGAAACATGTAGACAAGACATTTCTCTACATCAATAGTCATGTCAATCACATCAATGTGATTATCTCTCCCCCTTTGACATCAATGGAAAAGGGTAGTTATCTCCTTGGGGTTTCTCCCCCTGCATGAACTCTCCTTGGGTCTAGTCCCCCTGCATGGATTCCTTTGATCTTTCTCTAAATAATATCTCCCATTTTGAACAAGGGATATCACTCTGATGTAATTCTGAAGGCATATCGCTCATGATCCCCCTGTGACCATTGTTCCCCCTAGAAATATTCCTATTTTATATTTCTCCAAGTATAGAGCTCCTTTTCCAAGTATTCATATTTGCATCTGATGAATATCTCCTCCTAGAATCATGGGAAGAAGAATGACTCCCCCTAAGGGTATGTCTCCCCCTATATTCTCTGCAATATGAACAATATCCTACCACTGCAATATGCTTCTGCTGCAAATGCTACTGCTCAACTGGAACATAGATCGACCACTCTTTCTATGACGATCCTTGGACCTATCCATGCATCAAACTCGCGCCATACCATACATCATGAAGAAAAAATATATGTCAACAATGAAATAGAGAATCATGAAAAAAACATCAACCAAGTACATCATGTGCCAACCATGCACAACACCCATGTACATCAACCATGTACATCAATACCATAGAATATGCCATAAGATATTATCAATGGAGTGTATCAACCATATGCCTCTACCAACATGCCAACCATGTGCCATAAAAAAGTGTCATATCACTCATGATATGCCTCCACCATGAACCAGGTTCCACAACCATGTATCAAAAAGTGTACCAATCATGCATCGACTATAGATAAAGCTATGACTCATCAATTATGTACACATGACCACCCCATCAACTAATCAACTACATGTCCAAAAATGTAGCTCAACCATATGACAAGTTCATTCACCAAGAAATCCAACAAATATGCATCTAACAATACATCATAAGGAAGTCAAATATGTACCAGCCGTGTACCCCAACAGATCTTCTTCAATCCTTCATTTAATACAACAAATACTTAAGCATCCAAAGATACATGTACTAGAAGTGTGCCTCAATAGATCAATGATATCTCTAGCTAGCATCATCATGATATATCTCATAACCAAGGTGTCATAACTTCTCTGTCACAACCAACATTGTTCCTCAACAGAAAATGCCTCAATCCATACTCAAGGATTAGTACCATGTATCCAAGACATTGTTTCAACACTCAACCACCATACATACAACAATTGTGTATGCCAAAATTCAATCATGGAAACCTGCAAAAAAACATGTCAGACCCTGCAACAAACCATGTTAGATCCTGCAACACAAGTTATACCATCACATCAATATGAAACTCATATGAATAGCCTTTTTCCCAAGGATTTTACCATAGATAAGCAGCCTGCTATATAGATAGCTCGTGTATGTACGTGACCTATTCATAGGTCAGCTTGTGTATGTACACGACTGTTACCATTGTAACCTGCGTATTCTTCTGAAGATGTCAAACTTGAGCTTCCCTTAAGGATTCCATTCTATTCTGACTGTTCAATTTTCTTCACCCACTTCTGAAGGTGTCCCAACTTCACAGAAATTGAGCTCTGAGCTTCCATATTTTAAAAAATATCTTCCTTCCTAACTTCATGCTTTCTTCTAGTCATGCTATATGAAGTCCTCATCATGGACTATCTTCTTGTGTTCCAACAATTATGGGATTTGTGGCCCAAACCACTACAACTGTAGCATCTCATGGTGTGACAATGAACATTAATGTGTCCTACTTGATTACATCTCCAACACCTTAGGGTGTTATGAAATATTTCATTATCTCTCCTTGCATAAAATCTTCATTCCAAAGCTTTGTGACCATATTCATTACATGAGTAACAATGACCATGAAAAATATTTTCATACCTTTTCTTTGGTGTCCATCTTGAAGGTGTCTCTCTTCTTTGAGGTGTAAATATGGCTTCTTGATGTCTTCCTTGTTTTGTTATTTTGAAACTTTCCTTGCCTTGTGTAGATCATTGACTTGCAACATTATTTCCATCCTTTGAGAGTGAGGGACTTACCTCATGCTTCTTTGAGGTGCTTTCTTCAACATGTGTAGCTTCTTTGTTGTATCCAAGACCTGATTTATCATTTGGTGATCTTTGACTATCCAAGATATCATTCAAGATGAGCTATTCAAGAATTTGTTTGACTTCTCTACTTTCTTTCTAAGATCAACAACTTCAACTTCCAACTTATGACATGACTCTTCCTTTTCATTTACTTTATTCTTTAATAGTTCCTCTATCCTTTTGGCTTCTTCAATTTGGGTCTTGAGTTGGACATTATCTTCAAGACTTTTGCTAATCTCATCATCTACCTTCTTATGTTCTTCTATTTCATTCTTTAGTCTTTTGATCTCTTCTTATTTTTCTTCTAATTGAGTCTTTTTACTTTCTTCTTGTTCCTTGAGCATTTCCTTTAACTTCTAGATATGCCTTTGATTCTTTTTAAGAAACTTTTTAGTATTCTCAGAAATATAGTTGTATTCTATGTAACAATGGTCATAGTTGTATTCAAATAGACACCATCCAACTTTATTTTTAAGATTTGATAGTTCTTCTTCTACTTCTTCCATGGGATAACTATCATCTAACTCTATACAAACAATTTCTAGATTTTCTTCTTCACTTGTAGAGAAATATTCAACATCGTCACTTTTTGAAACATTGCAATCAGGGGATTTTGGAGATTCTTTACCTTCAATGATCTTGATGGAATTGTCTTCAAGGTATTCCTTTTTTCTTTGGTATGTATTCTCTAGCTTTATCCATAGATCCTTGGTGGAAGTGCATTGTCCCATGCTCTCTTTGATAGAACTTGAGAGTCCACTAAGAATGGTATTGGGATCCAATGCATCATTCTTCTTTTCTTCTCTTTGAGCTGCAAACTTTGACTTGTTCTTCAGAGGAATTGATCCACCAATAGCTGCTTTCCAAACAACCACTCCTATTTCCTTCAAATGCACTTTCATTTCTATTCTCCATGTAGAATAATTTTCCTCATCAAGGATTGGAACTTCATCATCCATTTGTGTGTCCATGGATCTCCTCCAAGCTTGTTAAGGCTTATAGTGAAGGCCTGCTCTGATACCAATTGTTGTACACACTCACCACACTGAGAGGGGGGGGGTGAATCAGTGTAGGGATCTTTTTCAAACTTCACTTCACAAAAATCCTTAGTTAGTAATCACCAATTACTCATCACTTATTACTGTCATTTATAACCAGTTAAATTTGATCATATATCAACAACATATATCATCAGTAATTCATCTCCACAAGGAACACAAGATGCATGTGCAATTTTATTTTTATTACGGACTACAATCCTTGGGTTATCAACAACAACTGAATAGAGTACAACTCCACAAGAGCACCAGCTCTGTAATGCAAGACTCAACTTACACAACTCAGCACCAACTGAGAGGAGGATTCAATCCCCAATAGATACCTATCTATCAATAGGTACGCGACCTGTCAGTAGTGCATCACGCATATGTATGCACCCTACCAATAGTACAACTCACATATGTACATGGCCTGCCTATACTACAACCTGCGTATGCCTTCTGAATAATTAGGGTTTTTTCTCCTTGATAAACTCAGATCTTTTGCAACCTTCAGTCGCATCCATTTCTTTCTTTCGCTGTCCAATATGAACCATAAACAATCACAACACATATATTCTCTCCAACAACTTACTCATGCTCCTCAACCATACAATATGAATGCTACTTAATCATGTATAAGCAACCAATGATATCATAACTAAATCATAAGAGTGTTTCTCACTCTATAAATCAACCAACATAACCATATCACAACAACCATACCAAGAATGCCTTAAGCATTCACCATACAATAAGCAAGAGTATCCATCAAGACAACTATGTAACCATACCAGAGTTTCTATGAAATATCTGAGCCCGTAGATTGCAGATATGGAACTTGCTTCAGCCTTCAAGAGCATGGAATCATATCACACTCAAGTATTCATGACTTTCTTCCAACTGTATGTACTCTGTCCTCCTTCATCCCATGCGTGTACGCACTCTGCCTCACTACAACCCCCGTATGTACGCTCTCTAGCCCACTGCTACTCACGTACTCCTTCAGAAACTAGGGTTTCTGAACTTTCAAAAATTTCGTCGTCAAGATCTCAGACTTATGGAAACTTTGATGCATCCATGAGATCCTCTACTCAATATTTCCCTTAGAATATATATTCAATATATGCTTAAGAGATGTATCTCACAAGAGACCCTTGCCTCTTATTTATAATCTCCAAGTAGCTTCCTTAGAAGCATCTTCTTGGCCACTTTTTTCACATAGCCACTTTGTCCACATAGTCACCTATGTCCAATTTTGTCCAATTTTCCACTTGTCCATATATCCAATAACCACTTAATCACTTAACCTACTTTCCTCATTTTAGGGTTAACCCTCTTATAACCACTTTCCATAATTAGAAAGTTATCCATTTACTTTATTATTTAAATAATCCTCTTTGAATTTATCACTTCACTTGATTATTTAAATAATTTCTTCTTTGTAATAACTTTGACTTATTTGACCTTTTGGGGCTTCTAGCCAACATATGAGGGTCCTCCAACTTCGTAAGTCCATAACTCTCAAAATGTGAGGAGTTATGTGACGTTCGACATCCCACCAAAAATTTCATGACAAGAACTATCTATCTAGGATAGTTTTACTAACAAATTGACTGATCTTCATATTATTATTCCACAATTAATCATGGGTTCTATAACCATACTACTAGGATAACTCAACCGCAAAATGTCTTCCTGTGAGGGATTTCACCATAAGGGGACCACTTTGGAGTTCATCCATTTGTACTCCCTATCAACCATGACAAGACAATAATGAGTCATATTTACATCAATCCAACTATGAATCATATATCAATGACAACTCATTGATCCATATTCATCTATGCATGACATCATATGACACCAAGATCTCATACGACTATGACTCCACTTGACATCATGGTCAATACATGATCCATCAATCACTACATCAATATGCTATGACAAGACAATGCTCCTTTGACATCAATCCTTTGACATTTGACATCGATTCTTTGGCATCAATGACAACATGATCCAAAAAGACCAACTGAACCAAATCCCCAATGAATTGTTTTGACATAATTTGGCCAAATTACTCAAAGTGTTGAATAAAGTTGAAACCTAGTAACTCTAACTCTTATAAACAAAAAAATAAATTCCATAAGAAACATCTCTTACTCTATAAACCATG
>ML784931.1:331180-346464 GCA_009831015.1 Picea engelmannii
CATCTTCTTGGCCACTTTTTTCACATAGCCACTTTGTCCACATAGTCACCTATGTCCAATTTTGTCCAATTTTCCACTTGTCCATATATCCAATAACCACTTAATCACTTAACCTACTTTCCTCATTTTAGGGTTAACCCTCTTATAACCACTTTCCATAATTAGAAAGTTATCCATTTACTTTATTATTTAAATAATCCTCTTTGAATTTATCACTTCACTTGATTATTTAAATAATTTCTTCTTTGTAATAACTTTGACTTATTTGACCTTTTGGGGCTTCTAGCCAACATATGAGGGTCCTCCAACTTCGTAAGTCCATAACTCTCAAAATGTGAGGAGTTATGTGACGTTCGACATCCCACCAAAAATTTCATGACAAGAACTATCTATCTAGGATAGTTTTACTAACAAATTGACTGATCTTCATATTATTATTCCACAATTAATCATGGGTTCTATAACCATACTACTAGGATAACTCAACCGCAAAATGTCTTCCTGTGAGGGATTTCACCATAAGGGGACCACTTTGGAGTTCATCCATTTGTACTCCCTATCAACCATGACAAGACAATAATGAGTCATATTTACATCAATCCAACTATGAATCATATATCAATGACAACTCATTGATCCATATTCATCTATGCATGACATCATATGACACCAAGATCTCATACGACTATGACTCCACTTGACATCATGGTCAATACATGATCCATCAATCACTACATCAATATGCTATGACAAGACAATGCTCCTTTGACATCAATCCTTTGACATTTGACATCGATTCTTTGGCATCAATGACAACATGATCCAAAAAGACCAACTGAACCAAATCCCCAATGAATTGTTTTGACATAATTTGGCCAAATTACTCAAAGTGTTGAATAAAGTTGAAACCTAGTAACTCTAACTCTTATAAACAAAAAAATAAATTCCATAAGAAACATCTCTTACTCTATAAACCATGCATTTGTGATAGGGTTTAGTAATCCCCCAAACATTCCATGATACTATCTTCATTAGGAACCTTAAAAAAGTATCACCTCCTTTCTTTTCCACTCAAAAAGTGTCAAACGAGTTTTGAGGATTCACAATATGCATATGGGGTGAGAAATAATCAATCAAATTCATGTTTGTTGTCTTATTACAAGAGTCAGTACACATGGATGTTTGAAAATAAACCAAATTTGTGGGTGGATAAATTCCCCCACTCCCCTATTGAACAATGGGTTAGGAACTTCTAGGTTGGTCCCCAGACACACCAAGGATAGTAAGATTCTTTTGGATCAAACCTAGGATGGCTATGGAACTAAGCTATTCTTCTAGGGTTAAGAAATTGATTCAATTTTTTTGTCCTAGTAGATATCCCCCTTTTTAACCACTTTCATCCATCCATTAATGTATATATGAAATAAATCAAGCAATCCCTCTTTTCATTCACTGTTTAATCAACACCATAAAAATATTTGCTTCCATGAAGCTAATTGTTGGGGTAACTAAAGCTAGTAGAATTTGAAAGAGAATCATCCAAACATAGCAATAGATATTTTCAAAGATCTTTCTTGCAAAGATAACTTCATTTCACCAAGATTATGTCCTACTAGTGATTGGTCTCCATAAAACCTTTGTCCCCACTTAACACTTCAGAGAATACATTGAATATGAGTTTGAATCACCACTTGGGAGGCCATTGGAGGATTCTTAAAATTATATTTCAATTTATCACTGATGACTTTTGAAACCAAAATCATACGAGTTTACAACTTTTTCCAATGCACACTTTTATTATCATCATCGTCGACAAGTTTCTATGTTTGATTCTTACTATATTGTTTCTTTCAAATATTTTATATAATTAGATAAATTGGGTTTTTGGGAATTGATAGTGATGTGATGATGAAGGGCCAAACTACTATCCTTACGAAACTACAATCATAGAATTCTCAAGAAGGAATGAAAATGGATATCAAATGATGGAGGAAACTTATATACTAGGGGAGGTGATACTATGAAAGCCTCTTTCTATTAAGAAACATTGATCGGGAGAGGTTCTTTCAGAAAAACAATTTCAAACTTCAAATAAACCTTTAAAAAGAAGGGAAGTATCATTCTAGCATTCAAGGATTTATAGGATAGTTATACATAATATTAGGGAGTGAGAGGGGGTGAGTATATTATAACCATATCTCATTGGAATTATCAATTAACATATGGTTTTCATAGGAAAAAAACAAAGGATAAAGAGACTTTAGGAGAGGGAGGAATGGACCTAGATCAAAACGTGAGGCA
This sequence comes from Picea engelmannii, assembly GCA_009831015.1. Taxonomy (NCBI): domain Eukaryota; kingdom Viridiplantae; phylum Streptophyta; class Pinopsida; order Pinales; family Pinaceae; genus Picea; species Picea engelmannii. The sequence continues at coordinate 333,482 of ML784931.1, forward strand.
GGTGAAGTCTAGCCAAGGGATAAAGTCTATTTACATATAGTAAAAAAGTAATCATCTGAAGGATTTCCCTCTAGAATACAATAATGCATCAAGGAGGCCCTTAAAGTAGGTATGAACTATAAAATAGGAATAAATGATATATCTCTTCATAAATATTAGGGGTATGAGAGCACCTGAAAGAAGAACCCCCTTAAGAGTTTGGTCTAGAAGTATAGACCGATTAAAATTTGTATTCAAGAAAATATTTTATGGTAGGGAGATGTGATAGGTCATGGGAAGGAACTCATCATACCAACTTAAACCTCACCTCTTCCTAGACCCAACCATCATTTTCTCATTATAGATTTGGGATCTCAATAAGGAGGTAAATTTTGTTAATTGTTGCAGCTTAGTCATAGTAGGAAAGATCATTGATTAAATAATATAATTGGTAGCTCCTTCCCGTCTTAGGATGTGGTATGTGGTGGGGGGTCTTGAATTTAGTGATGAAGATAGGTGAGATATGGGGTGAAGGGAGAAGGTAAGAGGATTTAGTTGGATTTTTTCTTATATTATTGAAGAAAAAGGTTTGGTGAATGTGGAACCACTGGATTTCAAGAAAACATGGAGCATAAATTTTGATTATGAAAGAACACTAGAGGTGAGAGAGGGAACCCTTTCCTAAGACCTCTTGTGGGATTGAAATTTTTTGTAGATGCCCCCATTATAGATTGTTATTAAGGTTTAATATTAATAGTAATATATATTATATTAAGGTTTTATTGTATTTAATATAATTAATATATATAATACATATTAATTATATTAAATATAATAAAACAAAAAATAAACAAAACATAAAAACTAAAAAAAAAACTAAAACCAAATGTCAATGAAATCACACCCATTCATGAACAACAGAGAATAATCCACTGACCCCCATTCCAACAAAGACTAACAAAGCTAGCAGCAAAACCCTACCCATTCCAAGACTAGCAGGGCAAAACCACTTGCACCCATTCCAACCAAGACTAGCAGAGAAGAAAAAACTTGCGGCGAGCATAGAAAATCCCCTTGACAACAACAAAGAGAGTCGAAGGAGGCCCTATCCATAAAATTTGGATAGCGACAAAGGTAGAGGAGCCCTATCTAGCCAAACTTGACAACGATTGTGGAGTGGAGATACTCAAGGGTTAACATCATGCCTCCAAAATCGGTAATTTCATAGTTACAAGATCTCCAATCTATGAGTTTTTTACTAATTAGTGACAAGCTATGATTTATTTTCTTTGTTGTTTACTAGGGGTTCCTTGCAAATTAGAGGTTAGAAACCCTATGCTTCTTCTCACACTGCAATATTTTTCATGGCAGTCCCTCCACCAAGCCATTACCTCTCCTCAACATCCATGGCTTCTCCCTCAACCTCCTAGACCTCCCCCATAAACCCTTCGTAGCTCTAAGGCTCAGAAAATTTAGGAATGAATATATACACTGAGAAGATAAGTTCAGTAAGTGCTCTGACCCAAGCTTGTACAATGCTAAAAGTTAAGGTCAGTGAACTGGTCTATCAAAGTTTTTTAAGACAACATGAGTTGGTTGCTTTCACACATAAAGTAATGTAAGAAGGTAGTAGGTCAATACAAATAAGTAAGTGCCTACCTCCTTTCCTAATCATGCCTAAAGCAAGTGGTGGGGAAGACAACACTAAACTAAGTTTTTTGAGGTAGTTTAAGGGTGGTCGTCAGATCGAGTTCTCGTCTTTCGAGCTTGGCCTTAGATACTTATATGTGCTTTTAAGCTTAGATACAAAGGTTCAATACTTAGATGTGATTTTGAGCTTGTTTCTTTTTTCATTGGAAGATGATGTTATAGATTGATTCACTAGACTCCCAAACAATAGTATTAACAGTTTGACTAGATTGGAATGTGCTTCCAAGGAATCCTAAAGCAACACAAGACATAACAATGAAAATTGAGAAGAATTTTACTGGTTCAAGCAAAACAAATTTTCTTGATTCATCAAGAGAAACCACTTATAGGGAAGAACTGAAAGGTAGAGTAGTGAATATAGCTAACTCTTCCTTAGATCCAATGACTATAATAATAGAGGGGATGAAAGTATTGAAAAAATCATTTTCAAATATTCAATCCTCTATATCTAGGATGAAAAATAGAATGGTTCAAATGGAGAAAACACAACAAAATCAATTTAATCCCAAGAGAAATTTTGAGAGAGATAGGGAGCCAAATGAACCAATGATATTTGTACCATTGAATCCTACAAATATGGTTAAACATGAGGATTACCCATGGTGTAGATGTGATGCAGGTATTTTTCGAGGATTTTTCGAGGGTCATAACTTTTGAATCAGTTATCCGTTTGGGCTAAAATTTTACAGGGAATTACATCTCAAAGAGTTCACTGCCATGCCAAGAAGATATATTTGAATGGACATCGACACTTTTTCAGGGCCAAATTCCTTCATATAAAGCCTCAAATTGGGGTTTTTAGTGTTTTTACGAGAATTTTTATTTTTTCAATTATTAATTATGTCTTACTTTATGAGCTTAATCAGAAAAGCGAGTTGAAAAATATTGTCACACTATTTATCTCTTAGTTAGTGGTTAGTTTAATATTCATGCGAGAATTTTCTAAATTTATTTGTTTTTATAAAAAATAGTTGTTTTTCTAAAATTAGTTGTTTTCAAAAATCCCAGATAGTAGTTATAAGGGGTTGAACTTCGATTGTAATAGTTAGGATGGAGAAGGAATAAAAGAGAGTTATTTTTCCATTCTCCTGTGTTTTCATGGTTTATTTGATCTTGTGAATGAATCTCAAGCTTTGGATACATCATTTGGTATAAGAGCGGGAAGATGGCTAGGAGAGGAAGAGGAAGAGCAGGTCTTGCTCAGATGCACATAGATATGCAAAACCTCCAAAGGCAAGTATCATATCTTACAAGCATGTTGGCTAGTCAAAGAATAATACAAAGAGAAGTGTCTGATGAGGAGACAGACCAAGGAAATGTATATCAACGTATAGAACATGAAGAAGAACATGAAGAACACGAAGAAGAACAATTACAACGTGTGTATTTTAAAGAAAGGATGCTCAGGGCTCTAGAAGGGAGAAATGATAGGATCAATATGGAAGTTTCAGAATATGCAGGGAATATTAAACTAGAGGAATTAATAGATTGCCTGAACGCCATGGATAAATTTTTTGAATCACAGCCTATGCGAGAGGAAAAGAAGGTGAAATTTTCATGCACCAATTTGAAGGGTCATGCCATGATCTAGTGGGATCATGTGCAGAAAGACATAGTAAGAAAAGGAAAATAAAAAATTAATACCTGGAGTAAGATGGAAAAAAATTGCGAGAAAATGTTTTTCCTCTAGACTATGCCTAAACCATTTTTTGTAGATTTCATAACTTGAAGCAGAACCTGTCCACCGTAGAGGAACTCACAAATGAGTTTTATTAGTTGTTCATTTGCTTGGATCACCAGGAAACTGATGATAAATTGGCTGCAAGGTATGTGAATTGTTTAGAATTTTTTGTTCAAGATGAGCTAAGCATGCATAGAGTTCACAAAGGCCGAAGAAAATCTAAACCGACAATTTTGTCAAAGGAATAGAGGAGCAAGGAGGGGTACATCGTCTGCCTCATGGGGTGGTTTTAACTATGGTAGAGGCAAATCATCCCAAGGAACTGAGAAAGCAGAAGATACTTGACAAAGTAACTTGAATCAACCACGAGGAAGAATATTTCAGAGGGGTAGAGGTTACGGTGGTGGAAGAGGAGGACCATATGTGTGTTTCAGGTGTGGTGTAGAGAGTCATCAAGCATTTGAATGCCAAAGTTATAACATGCAAGAGTCAAAGCAAGGAAAAAAACCTAGTTTGAACTTGGTGCAAGCTGAGAATGAAGAAGAAGGAGATGAATCTTAAGTCCCACCTGATATGGGGGAGAGTCTCATGATACAGAGGTCAATGGTGATTCCCGAAAAAGAACAAAGGTAGGGTAGCGACAATGAATATTCTTGGCTTCGAACAAATATTTTCCGAACTAGATGCACTTCTTGGGGAAAGGTATGTCAAGTTATTATTGATAGTGGAAGTTGTGAGAATATGGTTTCCAAAGAGATGGTAGATAAGTTGAAATTACGCTGTGAAACAAATCTCCATCCTTACCGAATTACATGGTTCAAAAAGGGGAACGAAGTCACCATTAATAAAATATGTTTGATCAAGTTTTCCATTGGTAAGACTTATAAAGATGAAGTATGGTGTGATGTCATTCCGATGGATGCATGCCATTTGTTATTGGGGAGGCCTTGGAAATATGATATAAAAGTCATGCATGATGGAGGAAATAATACCTACACTTTTTGGAATGATGGATCAAAAGTCATCTTATTGCCCCTTAAGGATGAGGGAAAAACTGAGAATATGTTGTAAAAAAGAGTTTTTTTTAAGGAAACACAATTATGCTATGTGTTAATTGTGTAAAAAGGAGTCGTAGAAGACATACCAAATCCTACTGAAGTTGCCAAGTTACTAGAAGAATATGTTGATGTTATCCCTAATGAAATACCTGATGGTCTTCCACCAAAGAGGGATATTCAACATTACATTGATATGATCCTGTGATCATCTTTACCTAATCAAGAAGCCTATAGTATGAGTCCTACACAACATGAAAAGATAAACTGACAAGTGAAGGAACTCATAAAGAAAGGTTTGGTAAGAGAAAGCATGATTCCATGTGTTGTACCAACATTGTTGACTCCAAAAGAGGATAATACATGGAGGATGTGAACAGATAACAGATAAATCAATAAAATTACCATCAAATATAGGTTTCCTATACCATGTTTGGACGACATGATGGATGTGCTAGCTGGAGCTAAATATTTTAGTAATATTAATTTGTGAAGTGGATACTACCAGCTCTGGATTCACGAAGGGGATGAATAGAAAATTGACTCCAAGACCAGGGATGGACTATATGAATGGATGGTGATGCCATTTGGGTTGTCCAATGCTCCTATCACTTTCATGTGGATGATGAATACTGTGCTTCGACCTTATATTGGTAAGTTTGCTGTTGTGTATTTTGATGACATCCTAGTTTTTAGTAACAAAAAATAAGATCACTTGCAACATTTAAAAATTAGATTGGATGAATTGAGAAAACATCAACTTTATGCAAACCTGAAGAAATGTAAATTTATGCAAGAAAGTTTGGTATTCTTGGGTTTTGTCATCTCGACAGAGGGAGTCAATATGGATTCATAGAAGGTCAGAGCAATTTTGGAGTGGCCTAGTCTGAGGAGCATCACATAGGTAAGAAGTTTTCATGGGATGACCACCTTTTACAGAAAATTTATTTGAAATTTTAACAGTATTGTAGCACCCATAACATATTGCACTAGAGGCAAGACATTCATGTGGACCAAGGAAGCTGAAGAAAGTTTTAGGTTTCTGAAGAAGAAGGTAACTAAGGCACCCATATTAGCCTTACTGGATTTTGATAAAGTGTTTGAGGTAGACTGTGACTCTTCACATGTAGGCATTGGAGCTGCACTTAGCCAAGTAGGTAGACCAATTTCATTCTTTGGTGAAAAATTGAATGAGGTAAGAAAGAACTACTCCACATATGATATAGAATTTTATGAAATTGTGCAAGCATTGCGACATTGGAGGCATTATCTAGTGCCAAAGGAGTTTGTGTTATTTACCAATCATATTGCATTAAAATATGTGAACACCCAAAATAAATTGAACAATAGACATGCAAAATGGGTCTCTTTCTTACAAGGCTACACCTTTGTTTTGAAGCACAAATCAGGACGACATAATCAAGTTGCAAATGCTTTGAGTCGACGTACTGTTCTTTTGACAACCATGGAAAATCAAGTAATTGGGTTTGCTGCATTAAAGGATCTCTATGCATCTGATAATGATTTTTGGGAGATTGTGGAACAATTGAAGAATCTAGTCGCTGGGAACATGGATCTTAATCAAGGTGAATATTTTATGCAATATGGTTACCTCTTCAAAGGAAAACAACTATGCATCCCAATTGGTTCAATGAGGGAAAATATTATCAAAGACCTTCACAGTAGTGGTTTGGTAGGACATTTTGGAAAGGATAAGATTCTAGCCTTAATCGAAGATAAGTATTACTGGCCGAAGATGAAACAATATATAACCAAGTATGTGGCACATTGTCGGATTTTTCAAATGTCTAAATGACACTCACATAACACAAGGTTGTATATGCCACTACTAGTGCCCACAGGTCCATGGACATATTTGAGCATGGATTTTGTGTTGGGGAACCCAACACACAATGAGGTAATGATTCTATTTTTTTGGTTGTTGATAGGTAATCTAAAATGGCTCATTTCATTGCTTGCAATAAAATTAGTGATGCATCGCGGGTGGCAAAATTGTTTTTTTTTTTTTCAGAAATTGTTAGATTGCACGGGGTTCCAAAAACTATTACCTCTAATAGAGATAATTGGTTCTTGGGTCATTTTTGGAGGACTGTATGGAATAAAATGGGGACTAAATTATAGTTCATCAGTTCCTATCACCCCCAAACAGATGGGAAAACTGAGGTGGTAAATCAGAGTTTGGGAAACCTGTTACAAAGCATTTTTGGAGAGAAGCCCAAGTAGTGGGATTTGGATTTACCTCAAGAGGAATTTGCCTATAATAGTTTAGTGAATAGATCTACAAGTAAATCTCCATTTCAGGGTTTTTACATTAGAAACCCTATGGGTGTCCTATATTTTGTGAAGCTACCACTTGGGTATAGGATCGATGATGATGGGGAAGCATTTGCATAACACATTCAATAGTTGCAACAATAGGTGAGACAAAAATTGCAGGCCAATAATGAACAATTTTTTTTTATCAAAGATGATCACTGATGATAACAGGTATTCAATGAAGGTGATTTGGTGATGGTTTATTTACATAAGGAGCGGTTTCCTCGAGGAACCTACCACAAATTGAAGTATAAGAAAATTGGTACGTGCAAGATTCTCAAGAAAATCAATGACAATGATTATAAGGTCGATTTACCAGTTGACCTCGATATCTCCCTTGTGTTTAAAGTTTCTGATTTGTATATATTCCATGGGGAATATTTGGGTGATGAAAGTGAGGTAGAGGTGGATTGGAAACATGCCATTCCAAGTAAGAAAAAGGAGAATATTGCACATATTTTAGATCAGAAGACCCTTCATACTCGACAAGGCCAATACAACCGATATCTGGTCCAGTGGGAAGGCGTAGAATCAAAAGAGAGTACCTGGATTATAGAGGGTGACTTAATAAACCTAGATCCCATTAAATGGAAACAATTTGAAGACAGTAACTTGCAGGATCTGCATTCTTTTCAACTAGAGGAGAATGATGCAAGGATTTTTCGAGGATTTTTCGAGGGTCATAACTTTTGACTCAATTATCCATTTGGGATGAAATTTTATGGGGAGTTTTGTCTCGAAGATTTCACTACCGTTCCAATTGGATCTATCAGATTGGACATCGTTTCAACACTTTTTCAGGGCCAAATCCCTTCATTTAAGGCCTCAAATTGGGGTTTTTAGTGTTTTTACGAGAATTTTTAATTTTTCAATTATTGGTTATCTCTTAGTTTATGAGATTAATCATAAAAGTGAGTTAAAAAATAGTGTCACACTAGTTATATCTTAGTTAGTGGTCAGTTTTAGATTCATGCGATAATTTTCTAAATTTAGTTGTTTTTCTAAAAAATAGTTGTTTTTTTTCTAAAATCAGTTGTTTTCGAAAATCCCAGATAGTAGTTATAAGGGGTTGAACTTCGATTGTAATAGTTAGGATGGAGAAGGAATAAAAGATATTTATGTTTCCATTCTCTTGTTTTTTCATGGTTTATTTGATCTTGTGAATTAATCTCAGGCTTTGGCTACATCAAGATGTTGTCAATATTTTCATGATAAGGGTTCATGTTTTAAATACTAAAGACACTCTAAGCAAGGTATTTCTTTATCATAGGAGCGTAAAATGAGCCCGGTGACTTGAATTTTGTGGATGATAATCTCTTCATTTGTTTTGTTAAAGGAAGGAAATTAAATGTATCAAATGAGGATGTTCAATGGATTAAGAAAAATAGTATTGAATATAATAGGATTACTAATATGTTTAACCCTAAGACAACCTAAAAGGATATTTTAGACAAAGATTAGGAGGCATAAGAATGTAGGATGCAAAGAGTTCAACGAAATGATGGGATTAATAAATAGGTTTTTCAAAATCCATGAATCCAAGGGAATGCTAATCCCACAATTAAAGTCGTTGGGATATGTTCTATTGAGGATGTCTCTTCAAGTATGGAAATCAATATAGATATTGACATATCAAGTGGATTGGATAAAGTAAAAGTACATGTTACTCTATCTAAAATAGTAACATCCCTTTAAAAAAAGAAAAGGGAAAGAATGTTTCTAGAGTTGAAGATGTATAGGAGGTCAATGAAGATTTCCTAGTGATGTTGTAGGTAATGAATCAAGGGAGGAAGAATAATAGTCATAGTCCTTTCTTTATCACCTTGATGATTAATGACTTGTTGTTTTACAATCACATGTTGGATTCAAGAGCCTCAACCAATGTCATGTCACTCAAGGAAATGAATTAGTTATGAATCAAGACCACTTATTAGTACAAGAATGTTTGTGCAATGGATTCAAAGGAATTCAAAGTGTGTAGTTTGATCAAGGATATTTAGGTTAAGCTAGAAATGTATCTATACATTTTTATATTAATGGATATTGTGGTTATTGATGTCTCAAGTGTGTGGGGAATGTTCTTATCTAGAAAATAGGCCACTAGTTTGGGAGGTAACACCCGAATGTATTTTTCATATGCTACCATGTTCCTACAAGAGGTCTTAGGAAAGGGCTCCCTCTATGACCTCTAGTGTTCCCTCTCTCACCAACACTAATCAATCATAATCAAAATTTATGCCATGGGTTATCAATGAGGTTCTTTATCAGTTTCAAAATTTCAAAATGGAGTTGGCTCAGTAGAATTCTAGTTAGTAGCAGCTTGTGCCAACATGTCCAAATTCCCTTAATTTTGTCATTAACAACACTGGTGTTGATGTTGGCTTCCTAGCGTTGCAAAAAAAAAAGTTTTCATAACTTTCGCTGCGAAAGTGCAATGACACTGCGAAATGAGAAAATTTGATAATACAATTTTTTGTGCTAAAAGGATCATTTGAACAACTTAGACATGGATATTTATATTGTACCTTTATACTTGAGTGTCACAAATCCATTGTCTTCCCCCAAGTGTGATTGTGTCACCACCTCTTCGACAATGATGTTCCATGATGATGAAGAATTGTTAGAGGCTATGAATTTTTTAAATGATCCTTGGGCAGACCTCTACCTTGGATATATTATCAATTTGCATCATGGGCCTAACTACTCTCCAACATTCTCTTAGTCTACATAATCTCTGCAAATATATTTGATTCCTTTCCATCAACACCACCTCTTGTACTTGACAAGGATACATTAGACTATTCATCCAAATAAGAGACCATTGTTAATTCCATACTTGGGATAACTACTCCACTAGAAATTACTTACACTCTATCTCCTTTGGTCATACCTTCAATTCATCTCAAGAAACATTGCATCTTTCACTTACAAGGCCACCTTGGACCATACTTCCAAATCAAATACCATTGTTTTTTCTACTACATATAATGTTGTTGAATAGTTTGAGAGAGAAAAGCGTTGTATAGATATCCCTATGCACCGGGCCAAAGAAAATGGGAAGGGTTTTACAATTTTAATCATTGTCATCTAACCTATAGACCTTGAATACAATTTGTATTTAATTCCCTTGAAGGGTTCCCCAATTAAAATCACATGTGTAATTTGTAAAACTTTGTGTTTGTGGTCACTTAGTTGTTTGATAAATCATTTTATTTGATGTTGATTAAATCACAAACATAATAATAAACAAGATATTAAAAGATGTATGAGACCCCCTTGTTTTTGGGACAAGGGACCCCCTTTGCAAAATGATTTGATTGTGTAGTCTAGGAAGGTGTACATACCTATGATCTCCAAAAAGGAAACACATGTTCTACTTATTTTACGAAGGTGTACATACCTATGACCTCTAAATAGAAAACACATGTTCTTAACCATGAGGCCCACTCAAATTGTTGTACACCTATAAACATATGTAAAGACCTATCTGACTCTCGATGGACACTCAAGTAAGCACAATCCCAAAGTGAAGCTCAAGACACCTTTCAAATGAAATTATTGATGTTAAAAAAGGATGTAATAGTTGTAGATATGGATGTTGCACTTTTAGACATCAAGACTAAGGTATATAGTTTCAATGTGTGCATGAAGAGCTAGAAGAATTTGCTCCTTAAACAACCTTTATTCTTGATTTAGTTAGTTCTTTTTCAATTTAGTTAGTCTCCTTTATGATAATCCTAGTTTTGAAGGCCACTTCAATACTTCCTCCTTCCCAAAGATTCCTCTATCACCAAAAATCTCAGTGATGCCATTCAATCTTATTTGGATTCAATAAACCTTCTAGCACACCGAATCCGATGTTGTTTCTATCTAAGATTTATAAATGTTTAATTAAGTCTTGTTTTATAAACGAGTCCTTATATCATGGAGGTAGTTCTTATATATAAGTCAATTTTATTTACATCTTGTTCCTCCCATTCTCATTCCACTAATGACCAATTCTCAAGATTTTGATGGTATACCATGTAAATCAATAGGAACTATATCTAATATTCCCACCGAGTCAGGTGGTAATATTATTTTACTCAATGTTGCAATGGTGACTATGCATGTTGACTTTAACTTACTCCTTGGGCATGACTACATGCATGCCACATAAGTCATGTTATATTTTCTCTTTCATGTGATGTTTTTTTCTATATAAAGGTTGGAATCTGACCATTTATCAACTCTCATACTCTAGTATTCAACCATATTTTACCTAGGGCAATGTCTTGCCTTCAATGGCTATTTCATTGTCCATTCTCACTATCTAGTTGGATAAACCTCCACGGAAATAACTAAAGTGATAACTTCCACAAATTTCACAATATCCACTTTCATTATGTGGTGTTATTTATTAGTAAATTGAAATATGTGGAGAAAAAACAATATAGTTTATCCAAATTTACTGTAGAAGAGACACATTGCAACCACAATAGCCAAATAAAGAACTAGAATAGGACAACAAGTTCTACCTTTATTAATGGAAGCAATGTTCACTGACCTCTTCAAGGGGGGAACCTATAATTGAATATATCTGATATCAAATAACTTCACAAGCATCTCATTACATTACTTCTACTCCTTTATATAGTACTATCTACCTCGGAAATTTCTAGCAGGAGGAACCTTCTAGTCAGGTGGTGGTTGTATTTGAGGGGAAATTTTCTTACAAGTCTCAAATCATCAGTAAATGGAAATAAGGGTGCTTGAGTGTTCTAATCCCATAGAAACAAATTCCATTTTGTGCAAGTTGTGAAAAATCATTTGTATCCACATCAAAATGAACCAACTAAAATGTGAACTTTTTATTTCTCCCCCTCCACCAAGAGTCATGAGGCATGTTTCCCTATCCTTATTTGGGGCCATGTGAGCCATGGCTCTAGAACCTCATTTATCACTAGTAAAATAAAAACATACATTACAAGCCATTATTAATATAAATATAACATAAGCAATTGAAATTGAAATGAGTCGAGCTAGTATTAATCCATCACTTCATTACAATATATATATCCTTGTTTAACTATGTTCGGAAGGTGCGTAATTTAAGGCTAATAGGTGTACAACAGAGGATAATTTGGTCAAGTAGGAAATCAATGGAGGGGAGAAACATCATTGTATGGAAGATTGATTATGCCCGGGGGGCCTCATGTTATCAAATCAACATAATATAGGTGCATAGAATCTAAGAATAGAAGTAGAAGTTGTCACCATTTTTTCACATGCATAAGATTTATAACAATCTTGTTTTAATATCCATAAAATTATTTTATACATGAAAAAATCAAAACCATATGGATTGTTGTTGAGATATTAAACATGTAATGTGCATTAACTTTGTGACAGAAGGTCACATAACAATATTTTAACTCTCTTATGTAGACTCAAGTGCACCTCCTATATTTACAGGAAAACCAACTCAAATGTAGGAGATTGTTTGGTTTCAATCCAAATCATTTAGAGAATGATGACTTAGCATGAATCCAAAGGGAGATAGAGAGTAAACAACCATGATAGTCTAAACCATAAACCATAACTTGAATAGTCATGTGTGTGAGATCCCCTACATCCCAAATGAAAACCAAACCATTCATTTAGTGATGAATCTTGTACAAGAAGGAAAATTTTAGTTTTGACTTGGTAACTTACCTCGTTAGACCACAAATTTTGAAAATAAGATACATCAATTATGTGTGTCCTTTAAAATTTACACTTATAGTATAATTTCTAGAGAACATAAAAATTTGAAATCCTTATGTGAGAATCCTTTTATGCAACAAGGATTTGTATCATTGTTTCTTTATTACATTGTTCTTTTCAGTGTTTGATGCAAACACATTTATTCACACTGCTAGTGCCTAAACATGTAAGGGGGGTGTTTTCCCAATAGGCGACCCCTTTTGGAAAAAAGATGCAAAGAAGTGGGGTAAAAACCCACTTACCCTAAGTTTGAGCAACAAATGCGTGTTTTGCTAAGGAGCAGGTAGATCTGGGTGGCCAGGATTTGTGTGCCCAGATCTACGGTCAAGATTGGATTCTGGGGCCCCCTCGCCATTCTACTTTTAAAGCAGGAGGGGGAGTTTGAAATTCAGTGCGTAAGTTTGGGCGAATGAGATTAAGGTGCTCCAATCTACGGCCTGCATTCAATTCCGGACCCCTCCCCCCCACTTTTCTGC
>ML784931.1:354812-368905 GCA_009831015.1 Picea engelmannii
TTCAACGGCCTGGATCAGGGAACCTAGATCTACGATCATGGTTGTATTCCAGAGCCCCCTCGCCATCCTACCTTTAACAGGGGGAGGGGTCCAAAATGAGGTAGTTTTCAGTGCAGGCCCCTCTTCTATTGTGGCATCTCCTCCTTCTACCACCTATCTTCCACTTAGCACCATCCTGGCCCATATTTTCCCCCCTGTCACCTCCTACTAGGTGTTCCTCTCTCTTCCTCCACGCCACTTCCACCTCTGTCGTGTCCCCACTCCCCGACATGTCACATTGCGGCCTCCTTGTCACTTTCCCACGGCACTTCGCTTCGTCATCCAGTGCCACAACTCCTCTATCTCCGTCCACATGGCCCCTCCTCATCTCATCATCCTCTCATCTTCTGCCATTTCTCTCTCTCTCTCTCTCTCCCAGTCACCTCCACCTATACCCTGCGCTCCTTGCCACTTCCACCTGTGGCCTATCCATACCCTATGGCATTTCTCATCTGGTGTCATAGCACTGCCTCATCCTCCTTGCCAAAGTCTCATCCATGTCCGCCCACTGGGTCTCTTTGTAGCAGTCTAGCAAAGGAGCAGCAACCAAAGGAAGACTGCCACGTTGTTCGAGTGCAGAGTTGACCAGGGCCTCTCAGATCCTGATGAATCAATTAATGCAAATTAGGAAGGTGGGTGAGACATCATCCCCTTCCTTAAATAGAAGGTCAAAAAGGAGCGTACACAGAAGTAGGCTGTCAGTCCAGCCTGACAAAGATCGTGTCTGACAGACGATTGCATGGGTAGTTTGCCCAAAATCTGCATGCACTTCCTGACAGAGAAGCTCCTCAATGTCAAGCATTGAACTCATGACGTGATCACACTTTCAGCGCCGGAGTCAGTTCCAAGTATATGTAGGCATTTTTTCCATTTTGGTATCTATCGATGGTAGAGTTGTGCTCCTAATTGTAAAGTTTTAATAGACGTTCTAATTTCTTGGTTATGTATCTGTAAGTGAGATTTCTTGTTTAATGACAGACAACTTTCTCATCCCATCTGGTTTTCATCTCACATTGAGGGAATTCATGATTGATTGATTCACATGAATCATTGCGATTGTGTTATGATAAAGGATTTATTCTAGCACTATTGTATTCTCCAGTTTTTCTTCATTTGAATGTAAGAAGCTCTTGCATTCAAGTTTTCTTTCTAAGGGTTGTTAGAAACTAGATGTTTATAACATACCTTTGTATTTCCTCATTAAATTCTTCCCCCTTATCACTTTTACTACAACCTATTGTCTGAAGTTTAACTAAGACCTCACCTGCCTGTGCATGTCTGGCCTAGTTTCAGATTTAGAACAATACTGTTCTGAGTTATCTTCCATTTGATCACCCTTTATTTACAAATAGTGACATAAAATTATGGGCGTCGGGATCTTCTCCTACTGCAATCTAGGAGTGACTTCTGATGCCAACACACACCATGTGGGTTCACACTCGGTACCTTGGTGCCAATCATAATCATTAGTGGATGAGCTCACATTTGGCAGATATTTCCAATATTGATTTATAACCTAATGGCTTCTCCTATGCTGGACCACATATCATTACCACATTGTGGATAATTTGTACGTCATGCTGACCATAGCTAGATCTAGTTGAATACCAATAAACATGTAATATGACTATTTTTCATTATTTTTAAGCCATCAACATAGGATCATTAATGGTTAGCTATCAACATGTTCAAAGCACTTTTCTAGTGGGATTTGTTTATTATAATAGTTTTAGTCCCTCATCAAGGAACCACCCATTCGTCACATATTTCAAACATAAGTAACATTTAATTCATAGAGGTATTATGGTGGTCTCTATAATCATAAAAAATTACTATGTTAGAAATATTGACATTTGATTCAATGTTGTATAGGTGTACTAAGTGAACTATGACATTTGCATGGTATTTTTAAAATTTGGATCATTTTGATTCCATTTATTTGGATAATTAGCTCATACTTTTTGTCATTAGTAGTGCACACATAGTAATCAATAAATAAATTATTTATTTTCTTGAAACCTCTTTCTCCTTCCCATAGCTAGTTTTCATCGAAGTTGAAATTCTTGCATTTCATTTTCCTCTTGCATGGTTTAAAGAGTCGATTTGAAACACCATCAGTTTCACGACAACTCCTTTGAGTAACAACAACCTAAAATCAAGCGTTAATTAAAATTTATCTAACAACTTTAATTTCTAGGGCTCTTCAAACCCATCTTAGCTTATGTGTAGAGCTTTGGAATATGATTGTTAGAATAAATTTCCAAAGTTCCTAAACAAACATAGAGGTTTGAGGTAGGGAGTGAAATCCAGTTTCTATATCATTGACTTTTGGAAGCCCTTCTAACACAAGGGTCAAGCACGAGGTCGCATTCAGGACGACAGAGTAATCAACCTTACTTTGTTGGTATTGATGTAGTGGTTGCATGTATTACAGGGATCACTTGGAAGTAACCCCTATCTATGAAGAATCTCATAAAGTGGTTTTGGGCTTAGTTATCCTGCCCTTGCGTGTAAATCGGACTGTCGATTGTCCTACCCAAGGTGACATTATAGGGAAGGTGGTGTTGTACCTGTGATCGACGTTGGCTAGACTCACTCGAACTCCTTGTATGGTTTCTCACTTCTCGGTGAGGTAGCTTGCACCAGG
This sequence comes from Picea engelmannii, assembly GCA_009831015.1. Classification (NCBI taxonomy): domain Eukaryota; kingdom Viridiplantae; phylum Streptophyta; class Pinopsida; order Pinales; family Pinaceae; genus Picea; species Picea engelmannii. The sequence goes on from ML784931.1 coordinate 357,499, forward strand.
GCGTAAGTTCGTTAAATAGGTTGTCAATGTAACGTTTGTTGGATTATTGAGAGGGGGGCTGAATCTGTAATATAAAAATAATCCTTTTTAACCACAAAATGCAAGTGTTATATCAATGAAGAATTATTGTCCAATAGTTGCAGAGTAAATAAACAATGAACAAATGAGAAATCATACACATACACAATACACCAGTGTTTAAACGTGGAAAACCAAAGCGCAAGAAAAACACAAAAGGTTTTTTCTTATATGTATTTAAGAATTACATTCATTGGAAGCACCAAATTCCTTTGTTTTCCAACTGCAATTGGAAGGAGGCTCCAACCCCCTAGTTTCTTAGGCTACAACCTGAAGGAAGCTCCAACTCCCCAATTCTCTGGCTATAACCAGAAGGAGGCTACAACCCCCTAGTTTCTCAGGATATAACCTGAGGGAAGCTCCAAGTCCCCAACTCTCTGGATACAACCAGAAGGAGGATACAACCCCCTATGTTCTTTGGATACAACCGGAAGGTGGCTACAACCACTTGTCCTTGGCTCGTCCAACCGCCCTGATGTAGAAGTAGAATGATTGAACCACTGTCACAATATCACTATGAGATATACTGTTGTAAACCTGTACCAATCAACCTGTGATAAACATGTAACAAAAACAAGTGCATCAACCATGCACCAACCTCTACCTGAACCTGTACCATCAATGAGTGCATCAACCATGCACCAAATATGTACCAATCATACATCAAATACACATAAACTACGACTCATCAAGATGTACCAACATCATCAACTATACACCTCATGTATGTGCCAACTCATCAACTACTTGTCTCAAATATGTACCCAACATGTACCTCAACCATATACCAAATACACATACCAATATAGCCATCAAAATTTATCTAACAATTCATCGCTCTATCCATAAACCCAATACCATAAACCATTATATAACACCATGTGCCACAACCTCACTGTTATACAAACTATATATGTAACATACCTCAACCAAAATCCCTAATCAATTTCATAATACAAATCTGATTTGTAAATATATAATAGACCTGGTGTATATGATCACATACCTCCAAACCTTCCTCAACAAGAGACTAGCATTTTCATCAAATTTTACTTTAGTCTCACATGACTAGTTTTGGATTAGTCAACAAACCTAACTTGCAATAATCACAACTATGTACCTGTAATGAATAAATATATGAAAATGGTTCACAATGTTCTTCAATGTCTTTTATGCAATTCCTCCAGATTTCACTACTTGAAACCTCTCAGAAAAGGAGTTATAGCAAAATTGACATACCTAGTTGAATTATGGCTTATTCTAGAGATCGAACTTGTAGAGAATTCTCTGTCACATAGTTGGCTTAGGTTGATGTATAGTTGGTATGTATTTTTGGTTTTCATTGATGTCAACTATTGGAGAGTGATATTGTAGATTGATGTCAACCCTTAGTGATTGATGCCAACCCTTGGAGAAAGTCCGGTAGCGAATTCTGGTAGCACAAAGGTTTGGGTAATGGACCCAAGTTTTTTTAATGTAAAGATTTCTCATTATTGTCTTGTCATGGTTGATAATAAGTACAAATGGATGAACTCCAAAGTGGTCCCCTTATGGTGAAATCCCTCATGGGAAGACGCTTTGCAGATTGAGTTATCTTAGAAGTATGGTTAGAGAACCCATGATTATTTGTAGAATAATGAGATTAAAGTTAGTGAATTTGTCATTGAAACTATCCTAGATGTATATTTCTTGTCATTCCATTTCCGGTGGTATGTGGAACATCACATAACTCCTCACGGTTAGAGAGTTATGACCATGAGAATTTGGAGAACCTAGGTTTGGGTAATGGACCCAAGTTTGTTTGATGGATAACAGTATGAGTTTTGATATATTTTCAGGTAATACTATTCTATATGGATATTACAAGTCATGTCATTTATGGTGGTATGTGGAACGTCACATAACTCCTCACAGTTTGAGAGTTATGGCCTTACGAAGTTGGAGGACCCTCATATGTTGGCTTGAAGCCCCAAAAGGTCAAAGTAGTCAAATTGGTTTAAGAGATTTTAGAAGGTAAATAATAAAGTGAAGTGATGAGTGTATTATAATTCAAACTTAATACAAAATAAATTATTTAAATAATAAATTTAATGGATAAATTAGAAGTGGGTTAACCCTAAAATAAGGAAAGTGGGCAAAGTGACCTAGAAGATGTTTTTAAGGAAGCTACTTGGAGAGTATAAATAAGAGGCAAGGCTCTCTCATTTTATATCACACTTGAGAATATTGAATATCTATAGGTGTCTGAGGTAAAAAAAAGGATATCTAAGTCAAATTTCTGAGGGAAGGTGAAGAAAACAAGGCCAGAATTCAAAGAAGGATAAATTCTTTTGATGATGCTTTCTAAGGTATGTTATTTACAGGTCATCTCACAATTTTCGCAATAAATTTGTTTCTAGAATGATTCAGACCTGAAATTTATATGAAATTGAGGAAACATATCCAAGTATCTGTGCTAAAATATTCAGCTTGTGGGTCGTTGTATTTTGGGATTTACACTCCATGGAAAATAAGGTTTGTGGCTAGTCCTCAAACTAGTCTAAAATATGTGTTTCCAGTAAAAACGTCATAAATTATTCATAACAGATCCAAATTCAGTAAGACAAAATGTTTTAGTTATATTACAGTCTGTATTATGTTTTGTAACATCTTAAGATCGATTCAAAAAATATTCCATGCGGGGCACGCTCTACAAGGTTTCTCTCTAGAATAAGCCAAAATTCAACAAGGTATGCCATTTTTCTATATATCCTTTTCTGAGAGGTTCCAAGTAGTGAAACTTGGAGGAATTGCATTAAACACATTGAAGAATATTTTTTATCAGTTTCATATATTTATTCATTACTGGTACAAATTTATGATTATTTCAAGTTAGGGTTGTTGACTAATCCAAAAACTAGTCATGTGAGACTAAAGAAAAGCTTGATGAAAATAGTCTCTTGTTGTTAATGTTAAGGAAGGTTTGAAGGTATGTGATCATATACACCAGGTCTATTACAGAGTTACAAATCATATTTGGATGATGAAATTGATGAGGGATTTTGGTTGAGGTACATGTTGGGTACATGGTTGAGGTGTATAGTTGATGATGTTGGTACATATTGATGAGTCATAGTTGATAAGTAGTTGACACATGATTGGTACATACTTGGTACATGGTTGATGCACTTGTTCATGGTACAGGTTGACGTACAGGTTGGTGCATGGTTGATGCACTTTTTTATGGTACAGGTTGATTATAGGTTGTTTCGTACAGATTGGTGCATGGTTGATGCACTTGTTTATGGTACAGGTTGTTTCATATAGGTTGGTGCATGGTTGATGCACTTGTTTATGGTACAGGTTGTTTCATATAGGTTGGTGCATGGTTGATGCACTTGTTTATGGTATAGGTTGATTACAGGTTGTTTCGTATAGGTTGTTGCATGGTTGATGCACTTGTTTATGGTATAGGTTGATTACAGGTTGAGGTACAGGTTGATGCATGGTTCAGGTTATTTGTACATGTTATTTGGTGCAAGTTGATTAGTACAAGTTTACAATAGTATATTTCACAGTGATAGTGTGACAGTGGTTCCATCATTCTACTTATATGTCAGGGCGGTTGGAAGGGGCAATGACAGGTGGTTGTATCTACCTTTTGGTTGTAGCCGGAGAACATAGGGCGTTGTAGCCTCCTTCTGGTTGTAGCCATAGAATTGGAGAGTTGGAGCTTCCCTCAAGTTGTAGCCTGAGAAAATAGGGGGTTGGAGCCTCCTTCCAGTTGCAGCTAGAAAACAAAGGAAGTTGGTGCTTCCAATGAATGTAATTCTTCAAGACATATAAGAAAAAGCATTCTGTGGTTTTCTCCCACTTTGGGTTTCCATGTAAAACATTGGTGTACTGTTTATGTGTATGATTGTTCATTTGTTCATTTCTTATTGACTCTGCAGTTATTGGATGATAATGATACATTGATATAACACTTGGATTATATGGTTAAAAATGAGTAAATTTCTCTATTACTGATTCACCCCCCCTCTAAGTAATCCAACAATTGGTATCAGAGCAGGTTCCTTTAGGAAACAATTTAACCACTGGAAGGAGATCATGGATTATTCTGAGAATGGAGTACCAATGTTTAATGGTCAGAATGGTTTTAAGTATGAGATGTGGAGAATAAGGACGAAAGTATTTTTATAGGCACAGGGAAATTATATTTGTCTATCAGTTGTTACAGGATATGATAGTTCAAAAAGGGAAAAGACTATAGCCAAGAAGGAATTGAGGAAGAATAACAAAATAACAATTGATTTCATCTGGGAAGGATTACCTAATCCGGTAAGAGAAAATGTTGGTAAATGTTCATCAACAAAATAACTTTGAGATAAGTTACATGACATATATTCTTCATCCATCGCAGATTCATAAAATGCCAAAGAAGATGTAGATACAAAACAAGAAGAAAGATGCTCATCATGTCAGACAGATTCAGAAGAGGAAGAGTATGAAGAAGCAAAAGTTGATTACAAAGAAAAATTGATCAGTGCAATTAAATATCTAAAGAAAGAAAGAGAAGAGAGTAAGTCATCCAATAAAGAATTGATGAACCAAAAGGAAAGTGTTCAATGTTCCAAAAAGGATCAACAGGTCATCAAGAATTTAAGATCTCAACTAGAAGAGGACATAAGGATTGAAGAAACTCTAGAATATCAAAATAAATGTTTAGAAGCCAACATAGCAGCACAAAAGGAAGAAGCATAAAAGAGAGAAAAGATACTAATGGATCATATCAAGGAAAGAACCAATTACTTAAACCAACTTGAGGAAGAGTTAGGTCAAGAAGAGAGAAGACTAGAAGAAGAAATAATTACATTGAAAATCCAACTTGAAGAAGCAAAGAGAACAGAAGAGGTCATGAAGTCTTAGATAATGAAGAAAAAAAAAGAGGTTGAGAAGCTTGAAGAAGAAGTTGTCAGATTGAGAAGTAAAATTGTCAAGATCAACAAGAACGTTGAAGAGACAGAAACATCCACATCATTTATAGAGAATGAAGAGAAGCACTCTAGGTTGGTAGAAAAGAAGAATGAAGAAAATAGAAAGAGTTATGCAGAAGTACTCAAAGGAAGGAATCATGGTCAACCAGAATGTAAGAAAACTATTGAAGATACATCTTCAAGAATACCATCCATGTTCAAGCCACAAAGAAGCTTCAATCATGATCATGATCAGTCAAGGAAAAAATTCAGAAGGACTACGCCACAAAGAAGATCATTCACTCCCATGTATGAAAGTTTATTTTATGGTAATTGTTTTTATTGTACTAACTTTGGACATAAGGTTACATATTGCAGGGATTATAAAAGAAATGTTCAAGCAAGAAGTGCCTATGTGGTCACACGTATCATTGAGTTTTACAAATGTCATAACTATGGACACATAGCCAGTGATTGTAGAAGCATGATCGATACTTCCATGAAATAGAATACTAATATCAGATATAAGAAAGTATGGATAAGAAAATTGGAAGAACAGGTGAACAAAGACCAGATACTAGAGATCGCAAGATTGGCAATAAAATGAGATGAAGAAAATTATACAGAGAAAAGGAAAGATGTCAGATACAGAAAGGTTTGGAAAATAACTGAAAGAAAGGAAGGACAGGTAAATAAGGAATAGGTTCAAGAGATTGTACTTTCAGGCATTGTAGTGAAAGATGAATCCACAGATAGAAAGAAAGAAGTCAGAGCTCAGAGAGATAATGAATCTACCAATGAAGATGATGATGAATATACCAATGAAGATGATGATGAATACACATTAGAGTAGGAATTGTTCTCTACCATATGGGTTAGAGACTCCCAAGTAATATGAATATTAGACATGGGGATTCTATGTGATCACTATGATAGACCAAAGAACCATCCTTCGAGCAGCTTGCAGAGTTTGAGAAGACATATTTAGAGAAATTAGTTAGCATAAGTACAATTTGATAGATTAATCAAGACTTCATGATAGTATAGTGATAAATGGGTCAACATCATGGACAGTTGCACAAGTAGATTCTTGGACAGTATGGACAAGATCATGGATTCATATATTGTTTCAGAGAGTGGTTCAGAGACAAAGGAACATTATCATAATGGATGATAATTACACAGGAAATGGCTCAAACAATGCTAATGGATTCCAAATTGACAGATAGTTTTTGGACACATGTAGTGCATACATAAATTCACATTCAAGATAGAGTAATGCTCAGAAACAACACTAACAAAACTCCCTACGAACTACGGAAAGGAAGCGCAGAAAACAACCTCTACATCAAGGTAACTCAAGGTAATATTTTATTAATTGAAATTTATGTTGATGATATTGTTTTGGAATTAATAATGATAGGTTAAGCCAAAATTTTGCAAAGGATATGCATGATGAATTTTAAATGTCATTACTTGGAGAACTATCCTTCTTTTTGGGTCTTTAGATATGTCAAAGAAACCAAGGATTTTTAATTTCTTAAACTAAGTATATCAAAGAAATGATAAAGAGGTTCGGAATGGAAGATTGCAAACCAATTACCACTCCTATGAAAACCAATTACAAGTTGAGCAAAGATGATGATTCAAAGTCTACATACTAGAGGAAATACATGTCAATGATTGGTAGCTTACTATATGTGACAAAATCCAGACTAGATGTAATGCAGGAAGTTGGACAGGTGGCACGAGTTCAAGTAGAACCAAAGGAATCACATGTATTAGCAGTGAAGAGGATTTTCAGATATCTCAAAGGAACATAAGAGTTTGGATTATGGTATCCAAAAGGAAAGGATTTATCACTTATTTCCTACACAGATGAAGATTGGGAAGTTTTCATTGATGACTGACGAAGCACCAGTGGAGAAACGTTCTAATTGGGTGAGTGTTTAGTATCTTGGCTAAGAAGAAACAATCATCAATATCCTTATCTACATTCGAGGTAGAGTATATTGCAATAACAACATGTTGTACACAAGTTCTATGGATGAAACAAACTTTGACATATATACAGGTTGAGTATGATGAGTCCAATCCAATATATTGTGATAATATAAGCACCATCTTTATCTCAAAGAACTCGGTGATGCACTCCAAGACAAAGCATATTCTAATCAAGTATAACTTTTTACGGGAGCAGGTTGTAGAGAATAACATCAGAGTTGAATATGTGGGAACAAAAGAACAAGTTTCATACATCTTTACAAAACCACTTCCACGATAAGCACTTGAGTATATTCGCCATAAACTAGGAGTAATTTCTACTCCAAAATGAATTATTTTGAATGTTTATCTTATATGTCTTAGATGTACATGAGGAAGCACCATATATAGGAAAAAGGGGGAGAGATTTATCAGATGCAAAGGTAAATGCTTGGAGAGAGAGCATAGAGGCATGTTTCCAAGGGGAGCGATTGTCATAAGGGAAGAATGAGCAATATGACTTCAGAGTGATACCCTTTGTCAAAGGGGGAGATATTATTCATATGAAGAGAAAGAGATTAATAAGAGTATTATAAACACAAGGAAAAATCAAAGGCACGTAGACAGGGGGAGAAACCCCAAGGAAAGTTCAGTCAAGGGGAGCAACCCCAAAGGGAGATACCCTTTTCCATTGATGTCAGAGGGGGAGAGATATAAACATTGATAAAGAGTATAAGCATGAATGTTATCATGAATAAGTGTTGCCATCAATTCCAAAGGGGGATATTGTTAGACAGTTGGCTTAGGTTGATGGATAGTTGGTATGGATTGTTGGTTGTCATTGATGTCAACTATTGGAGAGTGTTATTGTATATTGATGTCAACCCTTAGTGATTGATGTCAAACCTTGGAGAAAGTTCGGTAGCTAAATCCGGTAGCAAAAAGGCTTGGGTAATGGACCCAAGTTTGTTTAATGTAAAGATGGCTCATTATTGTCTTGTCATGGTTGATAATAAGTACAAATGTATGAACTCCAAAGTGGTCCCCTTATGGTGAAATCCCTCATGGGAAGACGCTTTGTGGATTGAGTTATCTTAGAAGTATGGTTAGAGAACCCATGATTATTTGTGGAATAATGAGATGAAGTTCAGTGAATTTGTTAGTGAAACTATCTGAGATGTATAGTTCTTTTCATTCCATTTCTGGTGGTATGTGGAACGTCACATAAATCCTCACGGTTAGAGAGTTCTGGGCATGAGAAGTTGGAGAACCCAGGTTTGGGTAATGGACCCAAGTTTGTTTGATGGAGAATGGTATGCGTTTTGATATATTTTCATTTAATACTATTCCAGATGGATAGTACATGTCATTCCATTTCTGTTGGTATGTGGAATGCCACATAACTCCTCACAGTTTGAGAGTTATGGACTTACGAAGTTGGACGACCCTCATATGTTGGCTTGATGCCCCAAAAGGTCAAAGTAGTCAAAGTGGTTTAAGATATTTTAGAAGGTAAATAATAAAGTGAAGTGATGAGTGTATTATAATTCAAACTTAATACAAATTAAATTATTTAAATAATAAATTTAATGGAGAAATTAGAAGTGGGTTAACCCTAAAATAAGGAACGTGGGCAAAGTGACCTAGAAGATGTTTTTAAGGAAGCTACTTGGAGAGTATAAATAAGAGGCAAGGATCTCTCATTTTATATCATACTTGAGAATATTGAATACATATAGGTGTTTGAGGTAAACAAAGGATACCTAAGTTGAATTTCTAAGGGAAGGTGAAGAAAAGAAAGCCAGAATTCAAGGAAGGATACATTCTTTTGATGATGCTTTCTAAGGTATGTTATTTACAGGTCATCTCACCATTTTCGCAATAACTTTTTTTCTAGAATTATTCAGACAATGAAAGTGCTATGCCATTGAGGAAAAATATCCAAGTATCCGTGGTAACAAATTAATATTGTGGATAGTTGTATGTTTTGAGTTACACTCCGTGGAAAATAGGGTTTGTGGCTAGTCCTGAAACTAGTCTAAAACAAGTGTTTTCGGTAAAAATGTCATAACTTCTTCATAACATATCCAAATTTAGTAATAAAAAATGTGTTGGTTAGAGTACATCATTTTGTATGTTTTTTAAAATTTTTCAATCGATTCAACAAATATTCCATGCGGGGCATGCTCTACAAGGTCTCTCTCTAGAATAAGTTGAAATTCAACAAGGTATGCCATTTTTGCTATAAATCATTTTCTGAGAGGTTACAAGTAGTCAAACTTGGAGAAATTATATAAAACACATTGAAGAACATTGTGTATCATTTTCATATATTTTTTCATTACTGGTACAAAGTTATCATTATTTCAAGTTAGGGTTGTTGACTAATCCAAAAACTAGTCACGTGAGACTAAAGAAAAGTTTGATGAAAATGCTAGTCTCTTGTTGTTAAAGTTAAGGAAGGTTTGTAGGTATGTGATCATATACACAAGGTATATTACAGAGTTACAAATAATATTTGGATGATGAAATTTATGAGGGCTTTTGGTTGAGGTACAGGTTGGGTACATGGTTTAGGTGTATAGTTGATGATGTTGGTACATATTGATGAGTCATAGTTGATGAGTAGTTGACACATGATTGGTACATACTTGGTACATGGTTGATGCATTTGTTCATGGTATAGGTTGAGGTACAGGTTGGTGCATGGTTGATGCACTTGTTTATGGTACAGGTTGATTACAAGTTGTTTCATACAGGTTGGTGCATAGTTGATGCACTTGTTTATGGTACAGGTTGATTATAGGTTGTTTTGTATAGGTTGGTGCATGGTTGATGCACTTGTTTATGGTACAGGTTTATTACAGGTTGTTTCGTATAGGTTGGTGCATAGTTGATGCACTTGTTTATGGTACAGGTTGATTACAGGTTGTTTTGTATAGGTTGGTGCATGGTTGATGCACTTGTTTATGGTATAGGTTGATTACAAGTTGAGGTACAGGTTGATGCATGGTTCAAGTTATTTGGTGCAGGTTGATTGGTATAAGTTTATAGTAGTATATCTCACAGTGATAGTGTGACATTGGTTCCATCATTCTACTTATACATCAGGGCGGTTGGACGGGGAAAGGACATGTGGTTGTAGCCACCTTCCGGTTGTAGATGGAGAACATAGGGGGTTGTAGCCTCCTTTTCATTGTAGCCAGAGAATTGGGGAGTTGGAGCTTCCATCAAGTTGTAGCTTGAGAAACTAGGGGGTTGGAGCCTCCTTCTAGTTGGCGCTGGAAAACAAAGGAAGTTGGTGCTTCCAATGAATGTAATTCTTCAAGACAAATAAGAAAAAACATTCCTTGGTTTTCTCCCGCTCTGGGTTTTGATGTAAAACACTTGTGTACTATGTATGTGTATGATTTTTCATTTTTTCATTTCTTATTTACTCTGCAGTTATTGGATGATAATGATACCTTGATATAACACTTGGATTATATGGTTAAAAAGGATTAAATTGCTCTATTACTAATTCAACCCTCCCTCTCAGTAATCCAACATTCCCCACATGGAATATTTTATGTATAGATATGAAAATGATAGAAAACATACTAAGGACTGTACTATAACCAATACATTTGGTCTTACATAATTTGGATCTGTTATGAAGAAGTTATGACGTTTTTACTCGAAACACCTGTTTTAGACTAGTTTCAGGACTAGCCATAAACCCTATTTTCCATGGAGTGTAACTCCAAAAGTACAACGACCCACAAGCTAAAATGTTTATCAAAGATACTTGGATATGCTTTCTCAACGTCCTCCCAATTTCACAATCTGAATCATTCTATAAAAAACGTTATTGCGAAAATGGTGAGATGACCTATAAATAACATACCTTAGAAAGCATCATCAAAAGAATTTATCCTCCCTTGAATTTCGACCTTCTTTACTTCACCTTCCCTTTGAAATTCGGCTTAGATATCCTTTGGTTACCTCAGTCACATGTAGATATTCAATATGCTCAAGTTTGATTAAAATGAGAGAACCTTGCCTCTTATTTATACTTTCATGTAGCTTCCTCAAGGGGTTACCTTTTAACCATCTTAACCCACTTTCCTAATTTTAGGGTTAACCCACTTCTAACCACTTGTCCACTTAGTAATTTCTCCATTAACTTTATTATTTAAATAATTTATTTTTATCCACTTTGACTTATAGTACACTCATCACTTCACTTTATTATTTACCTTCTAAAAGATCTTAAACCACTTTCCTTATTTTAGGGCTAACCCACTTCTAACCACTTGTCCACTTAGTAATTTCTCCATTAACTTTATTATTTAAATAATTTCTTTTGTATCCACTTTGACTTATAATACACTCATCACTTCACTTTATTA
>ML784931.1:373677-432118 GCA_009831015.1 Picea engelmannii
CAAGGTGAGATTTAAATCACCTTCCATGATTAAATTACCCTTTCTCAAATCCATGTTTCCAAAAAGGGAATCCCACAAACCTTCCCTACACTCAAAAGGTCCATAGACATTAATAAACTTGTAAGTTGAATATAAACATGGGGAGAACAACTAGAGAATGGTGGTATTCTATAAAAAGGAGACACTCTTGAATTAAAGGGACTTATTCCATCCTACCAACAACCTCGTATATTTCCCCTCTACATTGAGAGCTTCAAAACTCCATCCACTAGCAATTATTTTACCCTAACAACCACCATATTTATTTTATGAATGAAAATAATATCTATGTTATTTGTTGCTACAATTTGGTTTACATAGTTTCTTTTATAGACACTCCCTAAGCCTCTTATGTTAGAAGAGAGCATAATCATTTTATACCCTTGGAGTGGACTTTGCCTCCTCTAAGGGCCCCATGAATAGTCATTTGTTTGCATGATACGACTTCCCTTGTCCTCTTGACTTTGGACATTCTCTGGATGGCATAATCAAGCATTGAATCGATGCCTTCTTAATGATAAATGTAGTGGAAAATATTTCCTCCTTATTCTCTTCTTCCTCATTTCGTTCTCTTAACATCTTATAGAATTTTATTTCACATATTTTGTTTTTGTGGGGGTGTGATACTTCTTATAGAATCACTTCAGTAAGCTATCACACTATGAGGGACGTATCTATGACATCAAAATCACCCATTACTTGCACTTTCACTCTTCCATGCCCACTTAGGGGATTTTGAACCCAATTTTTGTCACTCAAAATTAGCATAAAACTAAGTTTGGAATAGAGGATCTTTGATAGAAAACAAAAAATAACTTCTTTAATCACTTAACAGAGTTCCAATGTGGTTAAGTCAATTAGGAGATGATCTGAATTATTTTCAGAAAGAAATGAAAGAAGATATATTACAATGAAATACACACAAATATTTCCAGAAATAAATAAATACAACAATACATGATTTCTATTATTGAAAGAAATGTAGAGAGACTGTAAAAATATAGAGTGAATGAACTTGCTAGAATGGTGGAAGCTTATCTTTGAGAAGAGATGTGATGTCTACGATCATTTGCAAGAATATGAGTACAATGATTCTATGAAGGCCTTTTTAAAATAAACATGAATGCCAAAACCCTAGACATCTAAAAACCTAACCATAGGAGATGAAGTGCCAAAAGTCATGTGGGCCCCATTGGGGTAAGTTAGTACATCAACTTCCCAAGGTCGTAAATTTTGCATAGGAATTTAGTTTTAGGCGTGTGATAGCCCATTGAAAAGATATTTTCGAGAACTACACATTATTCCATCAAACACTAACTCCATCAACAGTTTGACTGTGGAAAGCCCAAAAAATGTTGTTTAGGGTCTCAAAATGGCCCTGGAAGTACAAAAAGATGTACTAAAATAAAAACTGCCAACATAAGCCAGTTGGAATAGGTGGGTGGCCACCAATATCCAACTGGATGTTGTGTAGGGATTCAAGACAGCCCCAGAAGTGCAAAACCCATAATTACAAAGAGATGTCACATTTACAGAGAAACATGTTGAACTGAAAACTGTTAAGATGAGCCAAGTGGAATTTGGAACATGTGGGTGGCCACCAATATCCACCTAGATCAAGAGAGGTGATGATTTCATTGTATCATTTTAGATATCTCATTATATTATTACAATCTTGGATAACTATATATATGATTCGATTGAATGAAGGTACAACCAAACATGTACCTGTCAGATATTTCTTCCTCGAGTGAGGTAAGCTCATGACAAATAGAGGTAAATGTGACTGCATATAGTAGATCATATCATACGTGAACAAGGACCACTAGAGGTGAAAAGGTCCGAAGAAAATTTCGTAGATGCATGGATTTTTTTCTTTCTGAAGGAGGATCATGCTCTTACGATGATGAGAGCATAGGAGACATATAGGTTCCACTCAATTATAAGCATCTGGTGAAATAATGGGTACCATTTGAATCGAATAAAAACATCGAATAATAGTGTGAAGGTACTTATGCAACACTTCTTTAAGAAACCTATACTCTTTGCATTATATTTTTTGTATCTTTAACAGTGTTTGAATTATTTTTTGGTCCCAATTTTATAATAATGTGGGAGGTTGATCATGGAAAAGTGCTAGCCACAGAACATGTAAACAATTAACAATTTTGATTTACACTTAATGTGAATTTTATTATTTATTTATATAATTTTATTTGTGTGGCAATCAATTTTTTGTTATCGTTAACATTTTTTTAAATGTTTCATGGTTCTAATTATATTAGAATTGTTGGATGACTGAGAGGAGGGGTGAATCAGTAATAGAGCAATTTAATCCTTTTTAACCATAAAATGCAAGTGTTATATCAATGTAGAATTATCATACAATAGTCGCAGAGTAAATAAACAATGAACAAATGAGCAATCATACACATACACAGTATCCATCAAACAAACTTGGGTCCATTACCCAAACCTTTGTGCTACCATAATTTTCTATCGAACTTTATTCAAGGGTTGACATCAATGAAAACCAACCCAAATAATAAAAAATCTCCCCCTTTGGAATTGATGGCAACAGTCTAATGCAATACTGAAGTCATATTACTCATGCTCCCCCTGTGACCATCACTCCCCCTGGAACCATGCCTCTGTGCTATTTCTCCGAACATTTCTATCCTGCATCTGATAAATCTCTCCCCCTTTTTCATCAATGGAAAAGGTATCTTTCCATCCAGGGTTGTTCCCCCTAACTGAACTCTTCTTGAAACTGATATCCCAACCTGAACTATCCTCTTTGTGGTGATTCCTCGTGTAAATCTAATACATATAAGATAATCATTCAAAATCATTCATTTTGGAGTAGAAATTACTCCAAGTCTCTAGCGAAGATACTCAAAGGCTTCCCTTGTAAATGGTTTTGTAAATATGTTTGCCACTTGTTCTTTTGTTCCCACATATTCAAATCTAATGTTCTTCTCTACAACATGTTCCCATAGAAAGTGATACTTGATTAGAATGTGCTTTGTATTGGAATGCATCACCAGGTTCTTTGAGATACTGATGGTCCTTGTATTATCACAATAGATTGGAATGGGCTCATCATACTCAACCTATATATTTGTCAAAGTTTGTTTCATCCATAGAACATGTGTACAACATCTTATTGCTACAATATAATCTGCTTCGACTATAGATAAAGATATTGATGATTGTTTCTTGCATAGCCAAGATACTAAACACTCACCCAAGTAGAACGTTGCTCCACTGGTGCTTCGTCAGTCATCAATGCAACCTGCCCAATCTGCGTCTGTGTAGGAAATAAGTGATAAATCCTTTCCTTTTGGATACCATGACCCAAAATCTTTTGTTCCTTTGAGATAACTGAAAATCCTCTTCACTACTAAGACATGTGATTCCTTTGGTGCTCCTTGAAATTGTGCCACATGTCCAACTACGTGCATTTTCAGCAGATTACCATTTGAATTGAATAAAAACATTGATTAATAGTGTGTAGGTACTTATGCAACACTTCTTTAAGAAACCTATACTTATTGCATTATATTTTTTGTATCTTTAACAATGTTTGAATTATTTTTTGGTCCCAATTTTATAATAATGTGGCAGGTTGATCATGGAAAAGTGTTAGCCGCAGAACATGTAAATGATTAACAATTTTGATTTACACTTAATGTGAATTTTATTATTTATTTATATAATTTTATTTGTGTGGTAATTAGTTTTTTGTTATCGTTAACATTTTTTTAAATGTTTCATGGTTCTAATTATATTAGAATTATTGGATTACTGAGAGGGGGGGTGAATCAGTAATAGAGAAATTTAATCCTTTTTAACCATAAAATGCAAGTGTTATATCAATGTAGCATTATCATCCAATAGTTCCAGAATAAATAAACAATGAAAAAATGAGAAATCATGGACATACACAGTATCCATCAAACAAACTTGGGTCCATTACCCAAAACTTTGTGCTACCGTAATTTTCTATCAGACTTTATTCAAGGGTTGACATCAATGAAGACCAACCCAAATAATGAAAAATCTCCCCCTTTGGCATTGATGTCAACACTATGATGCAATAATAAAGTCATATTACTCATGCTCCCCCTAAGACCATTGCTCCCTCTGGAACCATGCCTCTGTGCTCTTTCTCTGATCATTTCTATCCTGCATCTGATAAATCTCTCCCCCTTTTTCATCAATAGAAAAGGTATCTTTCCATCCGGGCCTGCTCCCCCTAACTGAACTCTTCCTGAAACTAATCTCCCAACCTAAACTATCCTCTTTATTGTGTTTCCTCGTGTAAATCTAAGGCATATAAGATAAACATTCAAAATCATTCATTTTGGAGTAGAAATTACTCCAAGTCTCTGGTGAAGATACTTAAAGGCTTCCCTTGGAAGCGGTTTTGTAAATATGTCTGCCACTTATTCTTTTTTTCCCACATATTCAAATCTGATGTTCTTCTCTGCAACATGTTCCCATATAAAGTGATACTTGATTGGAATGTTATTTTTATTGGAGTGCATCACCGAGTTGTTTGAGATACTGATGGTTCTTGTATTATCACAACAGATTGGAATGGGCTCATCATACTCAACCTGCATATTTGGCAGAGTTTGTTTCATCCATAGAACTTGTGTACAACATCCTGTTGCTGCAATATAATCTGCTTCAGCTATAGATAAAGATACTAGTGATTGTTTCTTGCATAGCCAAGACACTATACACTCACCCAAGTAGAACGCTGCTCCACTGGTGTTTCGTTGTTCATCAATACAACCTACCCAATCTGCATCTGTGTAGGAAATAAGTGATAAATCCTTTCCTTTTAGATACCATGAACCAAACTCTTTTGTTCCTTTGAGATATCTGAAAATCCTATTCACCGCTAAGACATATGATTCCTTTGGTGCTGCTTGAAATCATGCCACCTGTCCAACTTCCTGCATTGCATCTGGTCTAGATGCTATCACATATAGTAAGATACCAATCATTGACATGTATTGCCTCTGGTCTGTAGACTTTGAATCATCATCTTTTCTCAACTTGCAACTGGTTTGCATAGGAGTGGTAACTAGTTTGCAATATTCCATTCCAAACTTCTTTAGCATTTCTATGATATACTTAGATTGAGAAATAAAAATTCCTTGGTTTCTTTGACATATTTGAAGACCCAGAAAGAAAGATAGTTCTCTGAGTAATGACATTTCAAATTCATTATGCATATCCTTTGCAAATTCTTGGCTTAACCTGTCATCATTACTTCCAAAAATAATATCATCAACATAAACTTCAATTAATAAAATACCATATTGATTTACCTTGATGTAGAGGTTGTTGTCTGCACTTCCTTTTCTAAATCCTGCATGTTGTAGATATTTATCCAGTCTAGAGTACCATGCTCTAGGATCTTGTTTTAGACCATACAAGGCCTTCTTCAATTTTCACACATAATCTGCGTTCTTTGACAACTGAAATTCTTCTGGTTTCTCGGAGAAAGAGCACAGATGCATGGTTCAAGGGGGAGAAATGGTCACATGGGAAGCATGAGTAATATGAATTCTTTGACCTTCTAGTGGCTTCTAGATAACTCATGAGGGTTCTCCAACTTCACAAGGCCATAACTCTCTAACCGTGAGGAGTTATCTGACGTTCCACATATCACCAGAAATGGTATGACATGTACTATCCATATAGAATAATATTACTTGTAAATTCATTGATCTTCATACCCTTATACCTCAAAGATACTCAGGTCCCTTACCCATGCCTTCTTGCTACCAGGCTTCTCCAAGGGTTGACATCAATCACTAAGGGTTGACATAAATCTACAATATCACTCTCCAATGGTTGACATCAATGAAAACCAACAATTCATACCAAATGTCCATCAACCTAATCCAATTGTCTAACACCAATTGTTGGATTATTGAGAAGGGGGTGTGAATCAATAATGAGCAATTATACCAACTATTAATCCTTTAAACCAAAAATTATATTATTTTACTTATTCAACCATGTTCATGTGTTCATCATCAATATCTTACTGTATCATAAGCATTAACATTCATTAGTGCATAATAAACAATAACAAACACATCCACATAATGCACAGTACACCAATATTTACGTGGAAACCCAATGCGGTACAAAACCATAAAATGATTTTCTTATATGTCAAGAATTACATTTAAGGAAGCACCAACTTCAAATTCTCTAGCTACAACTGGAAGGAGGCTACAACCCCCTATGTTCTCCGACTACAACCGGAAGGTGGCTACAACCACCTAGTTTCTTAGGCTACAACTTGAGAGAAGCTCCAACTCCCCAATTCTCTGGATACAACCAGAAGGAGGCTACAACCCCCTATGTTCTCCGGCTACAACCACCTATCCTTTCCCCGTCCAACCTCCCTGAAAATAAGTAGAATGATGGAACCATTGTCACACTATCACTATAAGATATTGTGTTGTAAACCTGTACCAATCAACCTACACAAAACAACCTGTAACAAACTGTACCAATAACCTATTCCAACATGTACCATACATACATCAACCTGTACTTCAACTTGTACCACAAACAAGTGCATCAACCATGCACCAAACCTGTACAAATAACCTGCCACAATAACTTGTTCAAACAAGCTATCACAACAACTTGTCTCATCAATCTTATCAACCAAATCAAATCTACTCACCAAGATCAATCACCAAGACAACTCTCAACCATATGTACAATATCACCAAGACGCGCATCAACCAAGCATAACACAACAATTCATAATCATCACCAAGATCGATATGTGCTTCTAATAATATACCAAGACAAGTATGCTACATCATCCATAAACCATGTGTCAACAATACTACTAACAAGTGCCTCCAACCATGTAACAAGTATGTACCAATCATGCATCAACTACTCATCAACTATGACTCATCACAATGTACCAAGATCATCAACTATACACCTCATGTATTTGCCAACTCATCAACTACTTGTCTCAACCATGTACCCAACATGTACCTCAACCATATACCAAATACATATATCAATATAACCATCTAAATTTCTCTAGCAATACATCACACTATCCATAACCAAATACCATAAACCATTACATCAAACCATGTGCCACAACCTCACTGTTATACAACCTCTATCTGTAACATACCTCAACCAAAATACCTCATCAATTTCATCATCCAAATCTGATTTGTAACTCTGTAATAGACCTGGTGTATATTATCACATACCTGCAAACCTTCTTTAACTTTAACAACAAGAGACTATCTTTTTCATCAAACTTTACTTTAGTCTCACATGGCTAATTTTGGATTAGTCAACAACCCTAACTTGAAATAATCATAACTATGTACCTATAATGAATAAATATTTGAAAATAGTACACAATATTCTTCCATGTATTGTCTTCAATTCCTCCATGTTTCATTGCTTGGAACCTCCCAGAAAATGAGTTATAGCAAAAATAGCATACCTTGCTGAATTATGGATTATTCTAGAGATTGAAATTGTAGAGAATGCCCCACACGGAATATTTTTTGTATAGATATGAAAATTTCACACAACATACTACAGACTGTACTCTAACCAATACATTTGGTATTACTTAATTTGGATTTTTTATGAATAAGTTATGACATTTTTACTCGAAACACTTGTTTTAGACTAGTTTCAGGACTAGCCACAAACCCTATTTTCCAAGGGGTGTAACTCCCAAAATACAACGACCCACAAGATGAAATTGTTATCACAATTACTTGGATATGTTTTCTCAATGGCCTCTAGATTTTGCTATCTGAATCATTGCAGAAAAACATTTATTGCGAAAATGGTGAGATGACCTGTAAATAACATACCTTAGAAAGCATCATCAAAAGACTTTATCCTCCCTTGAATTTTGGCCTTGTTTACTTCACCTTCCCTCTAAAATTCTCCTTATATATCATTTGGTTACCTCAATCACTTGTAGATATTCAATATGCTCAATAGATACAAACGAGAGACCCTTGCTCTCTTATTTATACTCTCCAAGTAGCTTCCTCTAGATGTATCCACTTAACCACTTTGTCCACTTACCCACTTTGTCCACTTAACCAACTTTGTCCACTTAGACACTTTTTCCACTTAACCATTTTTTTTTCACTTAGCCACTTGTTCCACTTAACCAACTTTTTCCACTTAGCCAACTTCTTCCACTTAGCCACTTTGTCCACTTAACCACTTTGACTACTTTATTATTTAAATAATTTCTCTTTACTCAATTTTTTTTTTTGTAACTAACTTTTATATAATTATTCAATTCATAGCTTCTTTTACCTTAACTAACTTCTTGTTGCAATCACTTTATTATTTAATTTATTTCTTGGTCAACCACTTTGACTATTCAATCTTCTCATCACAACTACTTTACCATAATTACCAAACTCACAAATTCTTATTGCAACTAATTTATTTTTAATTATTTTCTTAATGCAACAATTATACCCATGATTAACTCCTAGTTTCACCCAATTTGACTAGTCAACTTCTTATAGGAGTTTCTAGAGTAATTTTACTTCTTTGACCTTCTAGGGGCTTCTAGATAACTCATAAGGGTTCCCCAACTTCACAAGGCCATAACTCGCTAATTGTGAGGAGTTATGTGATGTTCCACATATCACCAGAAATGGCATGACATGTACTATCCATCTATAATAGTATTACATGTAAATTAATTGATCTTCATTCCCTTATACCTCAAAGAGACTTAGGTCCCTTACCCATGACTTTGTGCTACCAAAAGTCGTTACCATGCTTCTCCAAGGGTTGACATCAATAACTAAGGGTTGAAATCAATCTACAATATCACTCTATAATGGTTGACATCAATGCCAACCAACAATCCATACCAAATATCTATCAACCTAATCCAATTGTCTGACAATCTCCCCCTTTAGCATTGATGGCAACACCAACATTGATGGAAACACCTAGTCATGATAACATTCATGCTTATACTCCTCATCAATGTTTCTATCTCTCCCCCTTTGACATCAATGGAAAAGGGTATCTCCCTTTGGGGATGCTCCCCATGACTGAACTCTCCTTGGGGACGCTCCCCCTGTCTACATGCCTTTGATTTTTCTTTGTGTTTATAAGCCTATTTTTACTCTCTCTCCAAGAATCTAACTCTCTATCCTGCATCCGATGAATCTCTTCCTCTAGAATCATACCTCTATTCTTACCGCTTTGTCTGACAACTTATATGAATGATATTTATACCTATCCTTTTGGTTATGTTTCTCTCTCTTGAGTTCTCTGCAATATGTTGTGTAGAAAAAATATAAGTCTTCTTGTACTTGTTTCCTTTTGGAGTTATTTTCCATTGGTTCTTCCTTGTGTAAATAACTTACATATATGAAAATCATTCAACAACAAACATTCAAATATTCCTATGTAATTATCATCCATTATGATAATGTTCCTTTGTCTCTGAACCACTCTTTGAACCTATCTATGAATCCATGCTCTCATCCACTGTCATATATATTTCCAAACCTGCTAAGTGTTCTTATGAATCCATCTCTATCCATACTATCCAATATTATTCTACACAACTATCCATAATTTTGACTCATATGTCACAGTACTATCATGAAGTATTCACTACTACAACTGATTAATATATCATATTGTACTTCTGTTAACTGACTGCTCCGAATCTGTCTACTCAAAATCTACAAGCTACTTGAAGGATGGTTCTTTGGTCTGTCTCAGCTACCACATAGACTCCCCTTATCTATTATTCATATTACCTGAGAGTCTCTAAGATAGATATCTCAGAACAATTCCTTCTCTGATGCAGATTCATCATCATCTTCATCGGTAGATTCATCATCTCTCTGAACTCTGGCTTCTTTCTTTCTGTCTGTGGATTCATGTTTCACTACAAGACCTGAAAGTACAATCTCTTGAACCTGTTCCTTATTTACCTATCCTCCTTTTCTTTCATTTCTTTTCCAAACCTTTATGTATCTGACATCTTCCTTTTTCTTTGTAGATTTGTCTTCATCTTGTTTTATTGCCAATATTGCGATCTCTGGGACCTGGTCTTTGTTCACATGTTCTTCCTTTTTTCTTATCCATACTTTCTTATATCTGATATCAATGTTCTCTTTCATGGAAGTATCGATCATACTTCTACATTCACGAGCTATGTGTCCATAGTTATGACATTTGTAACATTAAATGTTACATGGGACCACATAAGTATTTCTTGCTTGAACATTTCTTTTATATTCCCTGCAAACTGCAAACTTATGTCCAAAGTTAGTACAATAAAAACAATGACCATAAAATAAATTTACATACCTCGGAGTGAATGATCTTCTTTGTGGTGTAGTCCTTCTAAATTTCTACCTTGGCTGATCATGATCATGATTAAAGCTTCTTTGTGGCTTGAACATGGATGGTATTCTTGAAGATGTATCTTTATTAGTTTTCTTAGATTATGGTTGACCATGATTCCTTCCTTTGAGTACTTATGCATAACTCTTGCTCTTTTCTTCATTCTTCTTTTCTAGCAACCTAGAGTGCTTCTCTTCATTCTCTACTGTTGATGTGGATGTTTCTGTCTCTTCAACGTTCTTGTTGAGCTTGACGATTTTACTTTTCAATGTGACAACTTCTTCTTCAATCTTATCAACCTCTTCTTCTTTATTTAATATCCGAGACTTCATGACTTCTTCTGTTCTCTTCACTTCTTCAAGATGAATTTTTAATGTGATTATTTCTTCTTCAAGTAATTTCTCTTCTTGACCAAACTCTGAATCAAGATGGTTTAGATTGTTATTTATTTTCTTAATATGATCTGTCAATATCTTCTCTCTCATTTCTTCTTCTTCCTTTTGTGCTACTATGTTGGATTCCAAATACTATTTTTGATCTTTAATATTTTCTTTGATCTTTCTGGCTTCTTCTAGATGAGTTCTTAAGTTCTTGATGACCTATTGGACTTCTTCAAAAATGTGAACACTTTCCTTTTGTTTCATGAATTCTTTCTTGAGTGACTTGTTTTCTTCTCTTTCTTTTCTTAGTTCATCTAAAGCATTGATCAATTCTACTTCATAATTGTCTTCTTTTTCAATTAGTTTTTTTGTCTCATTTTCTTCATGGCATTCCATTTCAAGATGTCCTTGTTTTTCACCATTAAATCAAAATAACATACTTTTGTTTATTATGTAGTCTTCATCTTTTGAATCTATTTGACATGGTGAAGATATTTCTTCTTGATTTGTACTTGCATCTTCTTTGGCATTTTATGAATTTGTGATGGGTGAAGAATATATATCATGTAACTTTTCCCAAATTTCTTTGGCTGATGAACATTTACCAACCTTTTCTCGTACCGGATTAGGTAATCCTTCCCAGATGAAATCCATTACTATTTTGTTATTCTTCTTCAATTCCTTCTTGGTTGCATTATTTTCCTTTTTTGAACTATCATATCCTGTAACAACTGATGGCCAAATATAATACCCATGTTCCTATAAAAATACTTTCTTCCTTTTGCTCCATATCTCATACTTTAAACCATTCTGACCATTAAACAATGGTACTCCATTCTAAGAATAATCCATGATCTCCTTCTAGTGGTTAAACTGTTTCCTGAAGGAACTCGGGGGGTGAATCAGTAATAGAGAAATTTAATCCTTTTTAACCATAAAATGCAAGTGTTATATCAATGTAGAATTATCATCCAATAGTTGTAGAGTAAATAAACAATGAAAAAATGAGCAATCATACACATACAAAGTATCCATCAAACAAACTTGGGTCCATTACCCAAACCTTTGTGCTACCAGACTTTCTTCAAGAGTTGACATCAATGGAAACTAACCCAAATAATCAACAATAATGTGGCAGGATGATCGTGGAAAAGGGACATCCACAGAACATGTAAATGATTAACAAATTCGACTTTGATTCTAAGTGAATTTTATTATTTGTTTATATAATTTTATTTGTGTGATGATTAGTTATTTCATTTGTTTATATAACTGAAATAACATTGATTTTATTTAAATATGTAGTCTACAGGCCATGATGATCATGATTCCCCCAACTAGGAGGAGTTGTATTCATCCCTTGATCCAATGGTAATGATTAAAAATAATATCATTAAAGAGAACAAGGAACTTGCTCGGTTGTTATACTGTGCAGATCAAACTCTAGACGTCATAGAAAGGACCAATCTGGTTAAGACACAACTTGGGACATATCAGGTAATAACCATAATTTGAAGTGATTTTTTTTATGTATTGATAAGTTCAATTATGATAGTTTGTTTTTTAACTTTTACATTATCTAACGAAAAAAAAAAATATTTCTTATATAGAGATATTTGGAGCCTTTTAAGCTTTGTTTCGGTAGTAGTGGCATTACAGAGACACCACAGAGTCCTCAAATGAGTCGTCATATAGTTTCTAGGTTGTTTACTTCTCCATCTTCCACACCTTTAGATGGAAGCCATGACATGGACCACCATACATCCACACAATGACCAAGATCTAATAGAGGTGGTGACAAAGATGAGGCTAATGATGTGGTTGATATGGGTTCATTTCCTAGATCTAGACGTGTGATCGATGCGGGGACCCTTCCATGCTCATTTTTGGTCGATGATAACATACTTATATTAAAACAATTAAGACTCCCAGGTAGTTTTTCATATTTTAATTGTATCATGTTGTCCATCTCAAACATAAATGATCAAGATTGTAACTTTTAAATTAATGATCATATATTTTTGTGTGTAGGAAAAGACCATTTTTAGGTACCTGGAGAGAAAGGCCTTGTTGATTTTTGGGGCAACCGTATGCATGAGGTGGAGTTTCCATAATTCCAACCTCAAAAATGAATTTTTGGGTTATCTTGAAGGCCTCTTTGGAGTATAGACCTTCAATAAAAAATAGGTTGCCTTTGTAGCAGATAAATATTTAAAATATACAAGGGATGTGTATATACGAAACTTGGAAATCAAACCTAGGTATGAGCACCCTCCATCGATTCCAAAGAAGGAGTGGAAGGCACTCATTGATGATGCAAAAGAAAATAAATTAAGAAAAATAGGAGAACAAATAACTGGTACCCTAAGGTAAATTACAATATTGTAATTTCAATACCTTTAATTTTCTTTAGATCTAAATAAAAGTGTGGTATATAACATACTTGAAAATTTTGACGATAGGTTTCCTAACACTTCGAAGGAAACCTGAGAAAGGATTGCCAAACATGGCCAACACAGGCTAGGCCAAGGTGGCTACTCGAGGTTATAATCACGAATCATAAGTTCCCAAACATCTTAACAATGTTATTTGTATCTCCTTACAAATTTTAGGTAATTGCATCCAATAACATTAAAAATACATACTTTTATGCAATGTAGGGCGATGACTTTGGAATTGAAACCATGAAGGAAGACCTTTGAACTGGTTACAAGTACAACTATAAAGTTTTCGTTGATCATAGGAAAAGCATGGGGCAGACCCCAAGATCCATTTTGCGGGATAAGGTAAATAAAAATCATCCCACATTAACCTTTCATTACTTATAAAATACATTAATGTTTGATATCGTCCATAAATTTAATGTCTTAATTTGTTTTAATCAAGGGACCAACATTATCAACGAAAACATTAGTATTGGACAATAGTGCATTGATAGTGAAGTGCAGCCAAAAGATCATGGTTCTCCCGAGTAGCCCCATCCTAGTGGGTGCATTCCAAAGATGTTCCCATGACTTAGGCCCACGATGGTAAAATGGATTTATATTAATCATATACTTAATAATTTTGTACTTATAAATTTTGTAATTCTAATTTTTATTACTTATACATTTATGGTTTTGTCCTTATAGATTTTGTCATTTCAATGTCATAGAATGTCATAGTTGATCCTCCTCGACCTAAAGATCAGGAGTACAGGGAAGCCATTCCAAAAGTGCCCACTAGTGAACCAGGTAAATAATTACATTGCAGACTGTTTTTTTAATATTTTGATTTGTTAGCTAAATATCCCTGACTTGCGGGATTGGCATGTAGCTGAGATGCCATGACCCAGGGGAATCTAATCCATCAAAATCACCCGGGGATCGCACCCAGCCTGGACCACACCAGCCCTTAACATGGCTTGATTTGAGGTGTCCCCAAGGTTTCAAACGATTGACTTCACTTATGGAGTGCCTTAACAGTGCACTCCCTCATCGACTACTCTCCACTACGGGGAACTTAAAATTTGGAGGACATGGGGGTGGGATTTGATCCACTTATGTGTGCACGGGTCATGATACCATTTAATATAGTATCTTTGGGTGCAACCACATATTCAACCGCTACCTCAAGGTGCCCCCATAGCTCCAGTTAAATCCCTCATGGGAATTGAACCTTGCCCAACGGTGAAAAACTCCTCACTTTCCACCATTGGATCCAACCCCTTTGGGCAATGTTTTTTTAATATTAATCAACTACTTCAATGATATTTAAAAATTGGCCATATAAATTTAATATTTTTTTTTTTGTAGGCAATGGCCCCTCAAAGGAACCTCCATGTCGTGGGTACGAGACTAGGCATTCTCAACATGAGAGGACTGAAGAAACATCAGCTATTGAAGAGCCCCTAGAAAACAAATACACTGAGGCTGATGGAATTACTTAAGAACTAGACTAGAAAACTAAAGAAGACTAAATTTTTTTTATGGTGTATACTAATTTTATAAGACACATCGATGTATATTATATAGGTAGTATATTTGGAACATATTTTGGATGATAAATCACATTTATAAAAACTCTTTTTTTATGACATATTCCTTTGAATGATAAACCTCATTTATAGCTTTATAATCACATTTTTTTCAATTTTGAATATTTTTAATGCACATTTTTTATTAGAATATAGATTGGATATTGGGGAATTGAGAGTGATTTGAGGGGGGGGGGGGACGGGCCATAGGAGATTCCACCTTCACGTGGTTGGCCCTGTTCAGTAGAGAAAAAATTATTGGAGTTGTTTATTCTTGGAGCAAACCTCTTTCGATCCAACGGAGCAACAACATAGTCAATTTTGACTTCGTTCTTTCTCCTTCATATCGAGGGAGGTTTTCTCCAAGATCAGACAACTCCAATAAATTATTCTCAAAACGAAGAGGAGATTATTCAGGTCGTCGCATCTGAGATGCACATTCCTTCGATATATAGTGTTCATGATATGTGATTCATCATTGTTGAATGATTACATATTTAGAATATTAATCACAATGAATCTTTCTACATTTGATCAAGTTGATTAGTTAGTTATCAGTATAACCAATTTTTCTTGTAGTCTTGTGTGCCCAAGTTTTTGCAGGTTTCAGAAGAAGCAATCAAGAATAAGTGAAAGCACTTCAAGTTGTGGATCTACTTCGAACATAGGACCTTAGGTAAGTTCATCATGTTTTCTTTCTCAAAAGTTAGTTACTTTGATCAGATTAGTTTCAGATTCTTTGATTATAATTAGTATTATTATTTGTTACATATAAATAAAGTCATATTTCAATGTCTATACTTCTGAATATAAATATCAAGGGTGTGAAGATACAAAGTGATAAGAGGTTTTGTATATCTATCTTAACCTTTTTTTAATTCAGTATATGATTTCGTTTTTGGCGTTTTATTTATTTATTTTGGTTATCTCTCATATTTTCCTTCTCTTTTGTTGTTTTAATGGCTATTCATAAATCCATCTATGTTGTTAGCTTAATGGTAGATTTTGATTCTTATGGAGTAAATGGTGTTTTTTCTTTAATGGTTATTCATAATTCCATCTATCACATTATATTTTTTTATCGAGTTTTAGTAAATGGTGTTGTTGCTTGATATATTCAATGTAAAAGAAAGGTAATAACAACCAAGTGTTTTCATATAAAATCAATATTTATAATGTATTCAAGACAATCAAGAATATACTAATAAAAAATGGTTTTCCACATATATAAACTTTGGGAAATAATAACATCAAGACTAATAAAACTTTGTATTAAAATGCATGCCACAAACAAAACAATCATGAGCCCTAAGTACTATTTTGTGGAAGCATGTTGTTTTATGTAGAAGCAAGCAACAACATGATTTGGATGAATTTCACTCAATTGTAAAGAGCTAAGATCACTTCAAATTGAAGGAAAACAAGTGAAAGGAACCTAAAAGAGAGAATTTTAATCCAAAGTAAGTCTCCATCAAATTAAACCAAATCTACTTCAACCCACATGAGTGTAGGACCTTTTTGCATGCCTCTTAGATTTAAAAAAAAAAATAAAAAATCATGAATGACTTCTAGACTAACCAAGTGATATTATAGGAGCCAATTTCTTAGGGGAAGAGTTGCATAAATATCTTGGAGATATCATAAGAACCAAGTTATTAGGGGAAGAGTTGCATAAAACTCTTGGAGAGTATAACGATGCGAGAAAAACGTCATCTGTACATGAGTGTAGTTCTACCCTTTGTCATTTCCTTGTTGTTTCTAATAAAACTCGATGACGCAAGGAATTCCAAATGGGCCCCTTCCTTATCTCACCATGCGAGCCAATCCTAATTGCTCCGTAAAACCAAAATACAACAATATAGTAAATATATAATGTATAAAAGTGGAAAAGAAATAGTCATGAATATCATTGATAGAGAGGGAATCACAAAACTAGTCCACTAATTCTCATTAATAAAGCATATTTACATATAAAATGACTTTTTTCCTTAGCTCCTTACTTGAAATTTTATCCTCTACAACTATCACAGATATCAGTCCATGTAACTTAACCTTCAACATTTTTCTTTGCACCAATCTTCCTCTTCTTCTTTTAATCTCTCTTCTTACTCATGTCCTCTCATCTTGTATGAGTCCCCTCATTGATGATGCCATCCAACTTAATATTCGTTAATATCTGCACCTTTATAGATGTCCCCACCACTAACATATAACTAACAAATTCTTATGTAGGTTGTAAATTCTTCCTTCTTGATGGT
The DNA here is from genome assembly GCA_009831015.1 of Picea engelmannii. Taxonomy (NCBI): domain Eukaryota; kingdom Viridiplantae; phylum Streptophyta; class Pinopsida; order Pinales; family Pinaceae; genus Picea; species Picea engelmannii. The sequence continues at coordinate 390,807 of ML784931.1, forward strand.
TTTATAAATTACTATTGGTATTCCTCATGAATCCCTTCAACTACATTGCACACCTTCATGTGCCAAATCTTCTTCTATGCATCCTACCCTTGAACCTATTTATTTTTCACCATCCTTAGTTATTCCTTTCCCAACCTTCATTTGTGTTGAATTCCCCCTAATATCTTGTTTGGATCCTGCTCATTGATACCTTGCACACATATGTCAAATATCACACATTTTCACACATCCTCTCCTTTTGCGCCTAGATGCACAAATGTCTTTTATCCTATCAACAATGCTCTTTCATCAAATTCCCCTTACCAATAAAAACTTATGTGTCCTTGTTCAAATCATGTGCATTTCTCTACATCTACCTCTAGCTTCCCCTCGTGAATGTTTTAGTACTTATATTAAAAAATCCAAGTGCTTTCCTCTATAATTTTGTCCTTCCATTTTACTAAATATGGTTTATATGGCATACCATGTGTCTTTAAAACCTTCTCACCTATCACTTCCTTAAATTATTTCTTCTTCCTCTTGGGCATATGGTTGCATTAATCATCTATCATGTCTTCCATAGTGCATAATCTTATGTTTCTTTGTAATATTAGATATCCTTCATATTGAATATCAATAATTTTCAAATTCTTTAGGCAATCCCTCCTTGTATGCATTAGATATTTTTTTAATCTTAATCTCATTTTTTTTTAAATACTCAGATCCCATCCTGCTCACAATTTTTTTTCTCGTCGATGGTATTGATAGTTCATCGACGATATTGAAACTTCATCATAAGGATTCGTTGGATAGTTCATCTCTCGGGCGACGAACTAAGGTCATATTTGTATGACAACCTCTTTAGGTCGTCTTTCATGTGACAAAATGAGGTCATATTTGTGCGACAACCTCTTTAGGTCATATTTCGTGTGATGACCTCTTTAGGTCATCTTTCGTGCGACGACCTCTTTAGGTTGTCTTTCATGCGACAACCTCTTTAGGTTGTCTTTCGTGCGATGACATATTTAGTTCATCTTTCTTGTGATGACCTCTTTAGGTCGTCTTTCGTGCAACGACCTCTTTAGGTAGTCTCATGTGCGATGATCTAAAGCGGTTGTCTATCCTATGATGATAACTTTTGTTGTAGGAAAATCTCCCTGCGGACAGGTAGATCGCCTCTAAGAGCTTGACCCTAACTCTAGACAGAAAATGCTTAACATGGACACTGAATTCCTTTCAAATATATCTAAACTAACACATGAGAAGGAAGGATGACAAAAGTACCTCTTTATCGACATTTGTCCCTGCACGCTCCTAGTTGCGCTTCGGTCCTTTTCTTCTCGCTGGATCCTATGGACAAAACAAGATACGACCACTTCCTACTCTATTGATATTAGCTTGAAAACAGATCTATCAATTAATGATAAGCTCATGTGACATTATACACAAACTAGAAAGAAATAGGCCAAGTGTGTCATATTGATGAGAATAACGACAACAGTACTTACAATCGTAGATGCGAATGCGACAACTTCGTCGAGTCCTCTTCGTCTAACCCTTGCCTGAAAGGTCCACAACCTGGACAACAACAACTTCACTGATCACTTTCCTTTAGCTGACTGTGTGTTTTCTCCAAGATCATAAGTTTCATACTAGCAGTTCTTCCCCCTTTCCACCATCATAGATTCTGCTTATATAGGTTAAGAGGAGCTTAACCTCTTGAGTTATCTTTAGAAAAAGTTGGGAACTTCCTCCTTAGATCATGGATCTCTTGATGAAACCAAGAATTCAAACACAACTACCTCCTAATCTCGAAAGATCCTCCCCTTATTCTCCTCAACGGGCCAACTAGTGCCTCAGATTAGGCAACGCTCCCTTAGAAGGGGCATCAGAGCGTTGTAGCACTCCCTGGTAAGCTTTGGGGGGGCACCGACACTCTCAAGATGAGCAGCGCTCCTTCAGAGGGGGAAGGGGAGAGTTATAACACTCCTTGAAGCCTTTTAGGGGAGCGCCAACGCTCCTAAAGCTGATATAGGGGAGCGCTCTCCCTCAGAACCTTTGTTTCATAGCTCTCTTCAGGTGTCAAGAGTTATTTGACTTCAGTAAACCAGTTCTCCTTATTCAAATCAAGCACATGAGATGTTCCAAGTGTTTCCTTAGTGTCGTCGACATGGCAGTATGCTCGAACATCATTTGCAACACTTGTGACCAACTTGCGACACTTGCAAAAGTTGTAAGGAATATGAGACACTTACGACAATTGAGAGGAACATGAGACACTTATCCAGCTGAGTAATTTTGACATGTAACAGATTTCCCCCCAAAGTATGAAGTTAGAAGATGTCAACTGATAACTAAAATAATTTGTAGACGTCCAAGCAAGGGTATAGACTCGAAGAACCTGACAGAAGCCAGACACAAACATCCAACAAATATCATGACGTATTTCAAAACCCAAGGCAGGAATACCTATGCTTGGGTGATCAAGACTTAGCAGGATATGGCCGCCATAAAATACACCGCGGATCCATAATTGCATTGATAAAAAAGGGTATAGCCACCGAAGATACAATGTGGATCTATAATCTGATGACTCGGACTGATTGTAGACATGAAGAATACACAGTGGATCTACGAGATGACAAGACATAGCCACGACCAATACAAAGTGGATCTATGTTACAGTGTATGTGTTTTTTGTTCGACAGTAATTCCTTCGCAGCCTGGGAAAAGCATATATCAAAGTGATCGCTCAACCCAGGGTCTTCTTACCAATCCCAATATGGTACGAATCCGACCATGCGAATAGATGTCTTGACGTCGAACATGGTAGAAACCACTTGATTACCGGTCAATGGTGTGAACCGTTAACAAGTGCGAGGGAGATCACCATTAATGTCAATGATTCCCAAGGTACCCTAGTACATTCCAGTGAATGTGAATGGATGAGATGAAGTCGAACACCCATGGAATCATTCGATCAGAGGTCAATGATTCCCAAGGTACCCTAGTACATTCCAGTGAATGTGAATGGATGAGATGAAGTCGAACACCCATGGAATCATTCGATCAGAGGTCAATGATGTAAACCTATTGTCAAATGTGAGGAGGCCTGCCATTGAGGTATGCAGGTCCCAAAGTACTAACTGGTTTCTAAGTCTGATTCCTGGATAATGTGTTGAAGTCGACATGAATAGACTCGTCGAGGGAGGGCCTTGATGTATCCCCCATCAACGACATGAAAAGGACATGGAGATGTAATTGGAAGATTAAACGGACATGGACTGACACAGGTTTTGAGGCAAGATATTTGGGATGGTTGAATCTCGAGGCGGATACTTCCCTTGAACACTGAGACACAACAGCAAAAACGTGCCATGGACCAAAACTATGCAATGGATACTGTGACTTGCGTCGGGTGACCCAAAGGAGTGAAAGGAACTCGAAGGATTGGCTCAGTGCAGAGGTTTAGTGGATTATGATATGTGCAAAGTGACAAAGTGTCGTGTTCAAGGGCGACTCTAAGAAGTGCTGGATGATGTTCTCAAGAGACTGCTTGGCTTGCTCCTTTCAATTTTTTCCCCCATCTAGATAGATGAGTACCTCTTTTGGATTTAATGATCTCAAGGAGGATAACACATGCTCGATATAACTCACCTTCGGTAAGTTCCTCTTCCTTTGTTTAATGAACCAGAAGAAGTAAGGGTTCGGTCCCATATGGGCCTGTCGATGTGTGCTTTAACGAGTCCAAAGACAGAAAACTCGAAGGTTTTTTGGGATTATAGAGTTTGGAAAAACACTTAAAAGATAACTCTCTCAGTTCCTTTTTCGTACAGTAATCCAACGAGACTGAAAAAGGGTTAAACTATCGCTCGAAGGACACCCTTTCTGACCTTTTAACGAGTGTGAAAGGAAGCAAGATCACTCAAAAATCTTTTCATATTTAGAGAGTCTGAAAAGGGTTTAAAGGAGACTCCAGGGGGGTTCCTTTTTCGTGTGTTCATGTCCATACGGGTCCAAAAAAGAGATAAAAGTTTACCCGGTTACGTTCTCATATTGTCGAGCTCGAGAACGAACTAAGACTATGCTCATAAGTGCGACAAGGTGAATAATCCATCAAGATTGCCAGGAAACCTGCGATGCCAGAACTACAAACCAGGGTTTAGTGAAGCCATTATATCATTAGAGAAACCCAAAAAATGACCATACCTTATAAAAAATGAAAATTTATAAATAACAATTGATTGAAAATTCATTTACCATTTGATTTTGAAGCAAATCTTGTTTTTATCACTACCGGAGCTACGGTTCACCGTTTTTCTCGCCATTTGGACTAGGTAGGTGTCCATATCTTGCTCTTTCAATTGCATGGTTTCACGTTCATTTTCATAGCATTATTTATTTTAAAACACGAAGCCCTAAGTCGCCCCAATTAGAACCAAATCGGCCTCTTTTAAAAATTAATGAAAAAGGGGGATCCTTTTACAAAAAATGCTTTAGAGAAGGGTGGTTAGGATGTCAACACCCTTGTGGTCAATTAGACAGGTCATTTTTATTAAAAGAACTCATAGAAAATCTCCCCAAATGCCCACACAGCCCCCAAAGTCATTTTGAATTTTTAAAATGTTTTTATCATTATTTGATAAATGTCAAATGTTTGGGAGAGGGAGTGGTGGTTAAAAAGAGTGAGTGGTTGCTTTTAGATGATGTGGGCATCTTATTTTATGTTTTAAATCGCTTTTGAAAATCGCCGAAATTGCCAAAACATGGAAATAACGAATTTCTTGATTTTTTGTTTTGTAGGTAACTTCGGCAATCATGATTGAATGGAAAGAGAGGGAACATGAGATGGATGACTTAGTTGCCTTACGGAGTCCTCGTACGCGGGCCACTTTGCGAGCTTGTGGCTTTCTCAAGTTCTTCAAGTTACAAAAAATGAAGAGAGAGATTTTATTGCTCGAATATATAATTGGCCTCTGGGACGTTGCAGAACAAGGTTTCCGAATCGACACACAAATTTTAACCATTGAGTTAGAAGACGTGTAATTTTTGACCGGCCTCTCGAAAAGAGGGGTCCCCATATCTTTCACTGGGCAGAGGGCGCTACATGAACAAGTGGACGTGTATCTGGCACACCATTGCATCCCAGGAGCAAGGTTGGTAGGGGGCAGGATCCCTATCAAGGATATTCGGGATTTTCCCCTCCGGTCTATACTATTTGCTATCACAAGCGTGATAGGCAGCACTAGCACCCATTTGGCATCGAGATCACAGGAAGATTACGGTGTTCAGTGTTTGGAACCAACACTATTCAACTGGAGTACAACGTTCCTTCGGAATGTGAAGGAACATATCTCACGATGCAGGACTGGTCAGAAGCATTTTGGCTATGGCTCATTTTTGGTCTCATTTTTTCTAGAGCGCATCCCTCAGATGCAGCCTCAGAAAGCACTGGAAGTATGACCAGTGGATGAACCTAGGATGGAGAGGTGGACTAGTCTGTCTCCAAGGCTAGTTTCGGAGTCAGAGTTCCATTTCATTGGTGATTTCTTTGCCTGGCTAAGATGGAAGTACCTTTGGATAGAGGACTTCCCTTATACCAATGTAGATTTCCGTGGGAGCATGGACTTGATTTTTCTCGTGGGGGAAGACTGGGATGAGTTAGGTAAGAGACTGAGCCATACCTTGTCTAGTTTTTGTTTTTAAGTTTTTGATGTATATGTATTTTTTTTTGGGGGGGGTATGTAAAAGCGTTTTAACAGATGTATTGTTTCCAACATGCAGACAAGGGAGCAGTGCGCCCGACTGATATACCGGTACTAGGACATCGCGGAGGCACCCAGGTTGCATCAGATCTGGTAGTACCAGCAGTAGGTCTCTGGGAGGTTGAGAGGAACCTCCAAGGCCTTACGATGAGTATCCCTCCTTTGCGGAGGGGGGAAGTGCCTTTACATCTGCAGCGACATACTGTAGGAGTACCGGAGAATATCAATTCTCTGTTGAGGCACGTAGTGCACGCAGTAGTGTGTTACTCAAAGCACAATGTAGGCCCAATATTTTTCTCTTCTACACACTTTTTGATGTAATGCAAACATTTCAGTCACGCCATATATATATACAGTTTCGAGTTTTTATGATGCCAATGATTTGTACATGATGATGTCTGTGATGTGTTTTAATTTACATGTAATGTACAGTTTCTCTTTCCTTAAATCTTATATGTGGGCAAGATACTGATCCATGATATAATTAGCTAATGAATCCGAAACACTATTAAGTTCTCTCAGAATGTGTCTATATTCAATATAATCGAACATTCGTTCAAGACGACGAACTTGCAAGTGTAGACATAGCAAGATAGGACTACGGATAGCATAGATTCGGTTGAGTTGATAAACCATGAGTTGGGAGTCTAAGTAGACAATGATGCGAGAGATACCTAGAGAGGAGGCTTGGGTCAACAGTCCAATGACAGCGTGATATTCTGCCATATTTTTGGTTGCTGGTCCTAAACAGATACCTCCTGAACTTACCACCTCGTCAAACTGGTAAATAACCCATGTTGTCGAAGCAATGTTTCGGGTATGTCGGCTGGCACCATCCACGAACCCAAAAAATATAGGAAAGGAGGATGTCATCTATGCATGAAAACACAGGCACAGTCATGAGTGGAAATGGTAAAGAATCGAGCACGCGAAAGAAATAGACACACCAAACTAAAATACAGTAATGTACAAAGTACATATGCTAGGTGATCTAGGCATAGTACTTCTTAAGGTAAGTCTCGTTTCGGGGCTCTCCCAAGGAAATTCCATCATGATCAACTAATTCGTAGGCACCTTTGTGTAGGACATGCTTCACGATGTAAGGACCGTGCCACATGGGTTCTAACTTTCCTGTCCCCAATTTATCGTGAGCTTGGTCATAAATGAGGACTAAGTCTCCTTCTGCAAAAGTTCGAGGGTGGACGGATTTGTCATATTGACTTTTAATTCATTTCTGATGTGCCTCATTGACGAGAACAGCATCATGACGCATTTCGTCCAGTTTGGATAGATATAAAAATTGTTCTTCTTCGGCAGAAGTATGGGGCAGGAGTTCTACTTTCAGTTTGAGTGATGGAATCTCACACTCGATTGGTAGGATGGCTTCAATGCAATAGACCAACTGGGAAGGAGTAAATCCAGTTGAAGTTTTCACAAAGGTGTGATAAGCCCAGAGAGAGGAGAATAGTTGTAGATGCCATGATGTTTTTTTTTCCCCTACCATGCGTTGAATCATGGTTTTTAGGACTTTGTTTATAGCCTCAACTTGTCCGTTCGCTTGAGGGTAGTAAGGGGATGAGTTTTCATGGCAAAAACCCAATTTGACATGTAACTCGCTCATCATCTAGTTTTTGAAGTGTGCACCATGGTCAGTGACAATGGCACGTGGTACACCAAAATGAGTTATGATGTGGTTGAAGAGGAATAGGGTTGTAGTACGACCATCATTCAGGAAGGTAGGCATAGCCTCAGCCCATTTGGTGAAGTAGTTGACGGCGACAATGATGTAACTGTGCCCCCCGGTTGAGGTAGGTTTACACTGCATGAAATCGATGCCCCATTTGGCAAAGGGGTCGATGACGATAATGGGATGCAGCGCCATAGGGTGGGTGCGTGCCTTTTTGTTAAAGATTTGGCAAGGTGGGCATTTTTTGACAGCCTCGATGCAATCTTTGAAAATTGAGGGCCAAAAGTAGCTGGGACGTAGGATTTTTTGGGCTGTGGCCATCTCGGAAAGGTGACCGCCACAGGCGCCAAGGTGACAATCGTTTAAAATGTGTTTAGCCTCCTCGTGAATTAGACATCGCCGAAGGATGGTGTCAATACCACGGCGATACAAAGTGTCGTCGAGAATGATGTAGCGACGAGAGTGATGACGAATGCGTCGATGCTCTTCACGAGAGATGTTGGGCTGAAAACGTTGGGTTTGGAGGTACAGGAGAATGTCTCCGTACCAAGGATCAGAGGTACTGATGAGGAAGAGAGATTCATTGGGGAGAGAATCTATAGGTTCAAAGTTTTCATCGGCACGATGGAGAGCACAAATGAGCTCGGAAAACACCAAGGATTTTTTGGCTTTAGCCTTCGTAAACTCGAGATTGAATTCTTGGAGAATAACAATCCATTTTGAATATTTGGCCCCAAGTACTTGATGTGTCAAGACGTGGTACATAGGGTTGGAGTCTGCGATTATCGTGGTGGTGCATAATAAGATGTAGTGGCGGAACCTTTGGACAGCGATAACGACTGCCAGAGCCAGTTTCTCAACATGCGAATATCCGAGTTCGGGTCTAGATAAACTCTTGCTCAGATAATAAATCACATGTTCTTCGTCGTTGGGGTCTTCTTGAACTAACACCATTGTGATGGTGGAAGTGGAAGTGGTCAAGTAAACAATATAATCCTTTGTATATTCAGGGGGATGTAACAAAGGTGCATGGGTCAAAGCGTGCTTGAGAGCGTTGAATGATCATTGAGAAGCGTCATCCTAGATGAAAGGGACGTTCTTTTGTAGTAACTACGTAAATCCTTTAGTGATCTCAGCATAATTGCAGATGAAACGGCGAAGAAAGTTTTCTTTGCCTTGCAAACTTTGGAGTTGGGTTAAATTGGTAGGTGGAGGTAAGGCTAAGATGGCCTTGATCTTTAAGGGATCCAACCTGATCCCATATTTGGAGACAATGAAACCAAAGAGTCGACCAGATTCGACAACAAAAATGCATTTGTGTGGGTTCAGACGAATACAGTAAAACCTACATCGCAGAAAAATCGCGTGTAAATGATCAATGTGATCGGATCGATTTAGCGAATGTGCGAGTAAATCGTCGAGATACGGTTCTGCTATATGTTTGATTTCATGAAAAGAATACGACATGGCTCGCTGGAAAGTCACTCCAGCATTTTTAAGGCCAAAAGGTAGCTTTCGGTAGGCGAAAGTTCCCCAAGGGCAGATGAAGGTTGTCTTGTGTTGATTTGTAGGCAAGATTTCAATCTGGTTATATCCAGAAAATCCATCCATGAAAGAGAATATTACGCTTCCTGCACAATTATCGATGATTTGGTCGATGAAGGGCATAGGGTAGTTGTCCTTAGGACAGGATTTGTTGAGGTCTCGATAGTCAACACAAACACGGATGGCCCCTTGTTTCTTAGCAACCAGAACAAGGTTGGAGACCCATTCGGTTAAAGGGACGGGATAGATGAAGCCAGATTTTAGAAGTTTTTCAACTTCTGCCTTTATAGCTGCGATTTTCTTGGGATGAATCGGGCAAAGCTTTTGCCAAACCGGTTTCGTGTCTGGGTAGGTTTTGATTTCGTGAATGACGATTGAAGGGTTGATCCCTGGCATTTCCTCGTAACTCCATGCGAAGACATCGCATAATTCCTCGAATAAAGTGGTGTAAGAAACTACTTCGTCGGGTGTGCAATTAGCACCAAGGTTGATGTTTTCCATGACACCTTCTTTGATTGAAATGTCAATCGTGATCATAGTAGAGATGTTACCCATGTTCCCCTTAGAGAGAGTATCTTGTGTGAGGATGGGAGATTGCGGAGTATCGGCAACATCGGGAGGGAAGACAGATCGTATGTCTTGCTGGATTTCTTCCAAAGGTGGAAGAAAAGAGGATCGATGGTGGTTATCATCCCAGGGCAGATCGTCAATGCTAAGAATTTCCATGATGGATTCGTCTGAAGGAAAAATGTGGGAAATGTAATCGACGACAGATGATAGGGAATCTAACCACGAGGGCACCGAGTAATTATCGAGTGCCAATGAATGTGAAGTGTTTGAAGAGGGAGAGGCAGATTGAATGGCTATGTATGCGGCCTTGGCTGGGCTAGGCGACATAGTTTCACCGAGCACATCGAATTCCAGAGGACTAGGCACAACCCAAGGATCAGATGACTCCAAGGATTGATAAGTCATAGTCAAAATCATATTGACGATGGCAATATGATGTGCAGTAGGTGGAAGTGGTGTAGGGAAAGTACCCATGAGGCTAGAATATTTCAATAAGCCAACACCAACGCTTTCATACGTAACCGGGTGGTCTCCTAGAAAAGGAATGTTGTTGGTAGCAGGGATGTGAGCGTCGGGTGTATAGAAATCAAGTTGATCAAGGGTAACAATTTTGCCTCGATGGGGAAATTGTACACATCGAAACACCGACGAGGCGATGACAATCATGGCATAGAACCAACTTCTTCCAAGTAGTAGGTTGTAATCGAGGGGAGCATCGACCACCTCGGCATCAACGGTAACAGTTTTTCCACCCAATTGAATGACTAAGGATTGTAATAATCCGTGAGGATGAAAACCTCGTCCATCAAAGGCGCGTAACATGGTAGCAGATTTGTTAAGGGCCGGTGATTTTAAACCTTTCCAACAGGCTAGAGACATGACACAGGTGGAAGCTCCCTCGTCCAGGATAGTCCGGTGGATTTGTTGATTGTGAACAACAACATCGATTTGGAAAGCTAGTTGGTGGGAGAGTCGCGGTTGATGATTGTCCAGATTAAACGTGATATTGTTTGATGACTCAGGATCAAAAGTGTCGATGGCGACTAAGAGTGTTCTACGTTGGTTGGGGCAGTGTTGTAGAACTTCCAAGGTGGACATGGCACACGGGGCTTGGGCCAAATCTTCTACAATGTTGTAGTTTTGGGCCGCCCGTGAATTAGGATTGAAGGTAGATTTTTGGATGGTCCTCTTAGGAGGGCGTAAGATAGATTCAAAAGAAGTTTTCTCAATCTGGAGTGGCCCAGATGGAGGGCTAACAGACAAAGGATTGACGAAGGATGGCAACGGGTCTGACGAAGAACCGTTAGCAATCTTCGGTTTATCAGGTTTAACTGGTGTGTCATATGTCGCAGAGCGAGTATTTAGATTAACTCCGTTAAACATGTAAATGTGGGCACTTGTTGAGGCCTCATCATGGGGTTGGTTGGAACTGCCCCTCGGCGTGGGGGTTTGCGCAACCAACGATTGTTGCTACGGAAAAGGCTGAGTGAGCACAGCGGGTTGCGAATTTCCTTTGAAAAGTTTGGCCACTTCATAGTGATGTGGACAGTCTCGAGTGTAGTGATCGTCACCACAAATGAGGCATGGGAATTTCGGTTTTCGTTGCGGTTTCTTTCCAGCAGCAGGGGTTTGAGGTTGGGTCTTGGGTTGTTCGTTGTTATTGTTCTTCTTTGGTTTGTTTCTCGCTTTCTTCTTGCCCCCAAGTTGTTGTGAAGGGGTTGACTGGACCACATTCACATCAGAGACCTGAGTTTGAGGGGGGGTAGAAGAGGGTGCAGTCGGACTGGGAGCAGCCGTGGGAGCGGGCCGCTGAATCATTCCAGTAGACTGGGTAGAAGATTGGGTTTTGATGGAGCTAATAACTCCATCCGCATGGGAAGCAGTCGATGGTTTGGATGGATCGTTAGTGGCACGGGTAGCATTCGGTATCAACTCATACAGAGTACCAGATTGTGAATAGACTATGTCTAAGTACTGAGCTCGAGCAATGGCTTCTTCCTAAGTGACGACACCACCCATGGCAACATCACGAGCAATCTGGGGTAACAGTGATTTCTTGAACCATTCTGCTAACAATTGGTCAAGAATGACCGCTTTGATTAGCCTTCGTCGTCGTCTCCATTCATGGATATGATCGGAGATATGTACGGAAGTTGTCTGACGAAGGGAGGTTAATAGTTCAGTATCCGTCTCGTATCGAATGGGTAGTTGGAAGTGCGTGAGGAAGGACATGGCGAGGGAGTTGAAATCGTGAAAAGATGCGCGTGGTAATTCAATATACCATTTCACTGCGGAACCCGTAAGTGTTCGTTGGAAAATATGCAAACGAATCAAATCGTCCATGAGGGAGTTGGATGAACACCACAAATGGAAGGTCATCACGTGGTTGTTCGGGTCTTCTCTGGACTTTCCGTCGAATTTTAGGATATTAGAAGGAAGTTTAGCTGGAATAGCTGGCCAAACCGGAGAATGATAAATAGGATCATTCGTTAACCGAGACAAGTCTGGAAGGTCCAGGGTGGCTAGAAAAGGTAATTTTCAATTAACCTGTGGGTAATGTTGGTGTGGCAGAGGGACACCAGTGGGGCCCAATACTGGGTTATGTGGATAATTATAACTCGTGGGCCCTCTTGTGAGAGGTTGGTTTTGACCAAGGTACATAGGATTTGAGATACTTTGAGAAGCATGTGTGAGCGGAGGATAACCGGATGGGTTTTGTGGGTTATAGGGTGGGTTTGGCATTTGTCCATAAGGGGGTTGTTGCGGAGTCTGAACATTTTGTCCTATGGAGACATGTGGGTTTCCTTGAAAAGGGACGCTCCACAAATTGGGTGTGGCGGACACATTTTGTCCTTGTGGTTGATGGTAGACTCTGGATTGAGGCTGCCCCCCAGTATGAGGGTGCCCCCTGAATGGAATTTGTCCTCCGGTGGGAGGATGCCCCCCAGCATTAAGGTTCCCCCCGGATGGAATTTGTCCTCCAGTGGGAGGATGCCCCCCAGCATTAGGGTTCCCTACGAATGGAATTTTTCCTTCGGTGGGAGGATGTCCCCCAGTTTGAGGTAGAGTTCCCGGGATTTGAGAGCCAGATGTAAATGACTGACCGGTGTTGCCGAGTGGGTTGGGACCACCAAGACCGGTCCCTCCGGGTTGTTGGATAGGTATGGAACTTCCCGGTATAATTTGGGTAGTAGTTTTGGAAGTGGTGGAAGTGGGATCATTCAGTGCCCTGAATCCAAAAGGGAGTGTGGGTCTTAGTGTTATAGGTGTGCCAATCGGAGCTTGATTAACTACCGCGTTACTGGCAGGGATAGTCGGAATGTGTGGGGCCATTGTCGAATGGGCCATCTGGAGGGGAATAGTAGACCTTGGTCCAACAGATGGTGTGTTCGGACCAACGGGTGGTGTGGCTGTAAAAGTGGTGGTACTAGTGAAGTGATTTGGGGGTACAATATAGGAAAAAGGTGCATCGGAACCTTCCCTTGTTCCATAAAGATCTCGCACTAAGCGTGGTGGACTTCGAACAATGTCTGTGGTCCAAAAAGAGTCATTAGCTAAAGGGTTTTGAGAAGACCCAACCGGAATGTCAGAAGGATTAACGACAACAAACTCTCCAGTGGAATTCAGGTGGAGGATCTGTCGTTCGTATCCCTCCGGAATGCGGTAAGCTTCTGGAGATTCTGAAACAATTCGAAAATTCTCCAAAGGAATGGGAACTTCTTCCTGGGAAGTTGTAGTATTTTGAACCTCGCTCTGTTGAGGAAATTCCTTCGTGGAATGAGGGGGTAAAGGGGCATTTCCTTCCATATTTTCTGGAGGAAGTCCCTGTAGCCTCCGTGAGTGGCGTGGAGGGTCGATGTTGGCGGAAAAGAGTCGGCGAAAGAAATCTATGGCCAACTAATGAAAAGAAACAACACACGCTAAAAAAATCTAAGAATCACAACCAGGCAAACAGGACCTTCTTTTGATGACCGTACTAGTTGGTGATGAAATCCAACGTCGCGTGATCAAGTCCAGAAGGGGTGGGGATAGGGTGGAACAGTTACAATGGAGACTTGCTTAACAGACTTACGCCTTGGTACAAGCTTCCATGCAGTAATTGTGGATTTACCCTCCAAGGAGCCCGAGTGAGTTTGACCAATGTCTGCTCCAGGTACAGTGAGACTTCCTGTCACCTTCACCTTGTGTAAGACCCTAAAGATTATGGCCACTAAGGTTACCAATTCGCAGTCAGCCCCTGGGCGGGAACAGTCGATAGTCCGATCCGAATGTAAGGGCAGGGTATCAAGCCCGAAATCAACTAAAAGGCTTCCACGCAGTAATTGTGGATTTACCCCAAAGTGATCCCCATAATACGATCTGACCACCATAATCAGTTAAACCACGGAGGGTTAGTCCCTGTAGCTTACCCTAATGCGACCTCGTGCGTAACCCTTGTGTGAGAGGGGGATCCCAGGCAGACTTTTATGATAACTGGATTTGACTCTCCCTAACTTAGGATGCTAGTGTTTGTTTTGGAAACTTTGGAGAGTTATTCTCACAGCCCTAATCCAAAGTCCTAAGCCTATTCTATTGTTGGTGGAGGATCCTAGAAAAGAAAAAGTTCCAAATAATTTTTAATTAGCGTTGATTTTTATGGTTGTTCTTTACACAAAAGAGGTGCATGGAAGTGAAACAGATGGGATTATGACTCAGACCCAAAGAATGCATTGAATATGATAAGCAGTCATTTCTTTTCGATGAACATCTATCTAAGGGAGAGAGAAAGTTATTTTCACTTAACAAGCACGAATACGGAGTGTCCTCAAACAATTCTCAATCAAATCCTAATGTGATGCTAACACTTTTGATATGACTTCTAACATGCATAATCAATCATGCAGATTTCTTTTATTGTTTGCATATGAATAATGATCAATTCAACACAATGCTCATTTTGCTAATTATCGTCTTGTATGAATGAAAATCAAACTAGCACAAGAAAAAGTCATACAAACAATAAACCCTTTCGTTGAAATCAAAACGAAAAGCGAAAGAAAAGAAACAGTCAAAGAAAAAAAAACAAACTTCAAACCCAAAAAGAAAAGGTTGAAGAATAATGATCTTGACTAAAATCGAGATGAAGAGGTCTGTAGGCCTTTGATGACCTTCACCGGGATTTTTACTCAGTTAAATAGAGAAAAAGACAATGCATGAGTTTTGGACTCTAATCAACGGAAAAACTCAATAACAATAGTGAAGAAGGCTACAAGATCCAACTAGTAAGATGTCCATTCTTCAAAAAGACATATGTCAAGGCTGAAAAGGAAGAAACATAGACTCACAAGGCTACTCAGCAGAAGAGACACAGAGGCAAAACCCTAACAGAGCAATTCTAGAAGGTTTTTTGGGCCAAAGAGGGTTGGCTCTCTGTTGCCAAAGGAAAGGAGCGTTATAGAGCTCTGTGCAAAGCTACGGGGGAGCGTTGGCACTCTTTTAACACTAGGACAAGGGCGCCAGGGTCTAAAACTCCCAAAAATGTCAAAAAAATAAAAAAAACGCAATTCAATTCCGACAATTATGCTGAGTGTGATGAGGTAAGGAGCCAATCAGATCATGAAACCAATCAAAAGAGGAGTGAAACAGGTCTGAAACAATCAAGGGATAGAACAAGGTCAATGAGGAGAAAATCAAAACAAGAAGTTTCGATTTGAGGCTATCTCCCCAGTGGAGTCGCTAGTTTCTGTTGTAGGAAAATCTCCCTGCAGACAGGTAGATTGCCTCTAAGAACTTGACCCTAACTCTAGACAGAAAATGCTTAACATGGACACTGAATTCCTTTCAAATCTATCTAAACTAACACATGAGAAGGAAGGATGACAGAAGTACCTCTTTATCGATGTTTGTCCCTGCACGCTCCTAGTTGCGCTTCGATCCTTTGCTTCTCGCTGAATCCTATGGACAAAACAAGATACGACCACTTCCTACTCTATTGATATTAGCTTGAAAACAGATCTATCAATTAATGATAAGCTCATGTGACATTATACACAAACTAGAAATAAACAGGCCAAGCGTGTCATATTGATGAGAATAACGACAACAATACTTACAATCGTAGATGCGAATGCGACAGCTTCATCGAGTCCTCTTTGTCTAACCCTTGCCTAAAAGGTCCACAACCTAGACAACAACAGCTTCACTGATCACTTTCCTTTGGCTAACTGTGTGTTTTCTCCTTGATCATAAGTTTCATACTAGCAATTCTTCCCCCTTTCCACCATCATAGAGTCTACTTATATAGGTTAAGAGGATCTTAACCTTTTGAGTTATCTTTAGAACAAGTTGGGAACTCCCTCCTTAGATCAGGGATCTCTTGATGAAACCAAGAATTCGAACACAACTGCCTCCTAATCTCGAAAGATCCTCCCCTTATTCTCCTCAACGGGCCAACTACTGCCTCAGATTAGGCAGTGCTCCCTTAGAAGGGGCATCAGAGCATTGTAGCGCTCCCTGGTAAGCTTTGGGGGGGCGCCAACGCTCTCAAGATGAGAAGCGCTCCTTCAGAGGGGGCAGGGGAGCGTTATAACACTCCCTGAAGCCTTGTAGGGGAGCACCAGTGCTCCTAAAGCTGATATAGGAGAGCGCTCTCCCTCAGAACCTTTGTTTCAGAGCTCTCTTCAAGTGTCAAGAGTTATTTGACTTCAGTAAACCAGTTCTCCTTCTTCAAATCAAGCACATGAGATGTTCCAAGTGTTTCCTTAGTGTCGTTAGCATGGAAGTATGCACGAACATCATTTGCGACACTTGTGACCAACTTGCGACACTTGCGAAAGTTGTAAGGAAGATGCGACACTTACAACAATTGAGAGGAACACGTGACACTTATCTAGCTGAGTAATTTTGACGTGTAACAACTTTAAGTTGTCTCACGGGCAATGACCTAAAATGGTTGTCTCACGTGCGACGAAAAATGACACAACTTCCTTAGGTTGTCTCTCAGGCAACGATATCCTTAGTTCTTCGCAATTTCCACAACACATGATACGATGTTTGGGGGGTCTAAGATTTGTCGCCATATCCATGACAGAACATTGCATGAGCGTTGAAATTAGTGTCGCAAAATGACCCAAATTTACTAATGTCGTGTGCCTCCATGGAAATCTCTTCACTTGTTAAGGCCCTACAGAGTCAAGAAAATTCACCCTCCAAGGGTTCACAATTCACAAGCATAATGTCAAGTAAGCCATACACAATAAAAGAACCATCTGAAAATGTGCATCAAGTCCCCCCTCTCAAAATAAAAAAATTCTCAAATACCTTATGAAACTTTCCAAATTTAGGCATGGGAGGGATATCGTGGTGATCTATTGGGTGACTCATTCCCAAAGTTAAAGAGTGTTTCCTAGACAGACCCTCTTTAAGTCATGTAAAGAGTGTGAGGCGGATGGGGGTAAAATTTTTTGGCATGGGGTTTCTTGACATACAAGATCTCATATTGTCTCATTTATGGGTTCCTTTGTAGAGGGTGTGTTTCCCTTCGTTTGTGATGCATGATTTTTCCAAGACCTTTTTCCATTTAATTTATTAGAGTGTTCCTAGGTTGAAGCTAAAGTGGGACTTCTACCTAAGCATGAAAAACATTTCCCACCTCAACTCTACCCTGGTCACACTGTGCTTCCCCAAGTTGAAGACGATGTGTGGGACTTATACCTAAGCATGAAAAACATTTCTCACACACTCTCTACCTTGGTTGGCATGTTCATTAATTATTTATTTTATAGGTCCCTTAATTTTTTGCGAGAAACATTTCATTTTTCTCGAGATCCTTGGGAAAACATATCGAAGGTTTATGTTTGGATTTTATCTTTTGCCATATACAAGCCTCTGGGCCTTCAACCCCTTATTCCCATGAAATGAGGTACAAGCCCTCCTTGGATCAATGTGGATAAAAAATTCAAAATATGAGGAAACGAAAGGAACAAAGCATGGAAAGTGACAAGTATATGCGGGAGCATTATGATGACTCATCAAGGAGACCCCCCAATAGCAACCCTTTCCTCGAGGGTGACCACTTACTAGGACAATATGCCAACCACCCAGGTGAAATAAGGAAAAGAGCATAATTTCCAAGAAACAGTTTTCAAAATCAAGGAAAAACCCTTTGTGACATATTCAAATTCTTCATTTATTAAAATGACACTTACCACAACACTGGACTCATTACCTCATGGAGAAATACATGTTGTCTTCTGTGAGCCAAGCTAGATGTGTTGAATGGTGCAACCATCGATATCAAGGTGATTGGAGGTGTGATGTGGGGCTCTTCTTGTTGGTTTGGATCTCAGTACCCCATGTATGCAACCTAGGGGCCTCTATACATTGTCTCCTCAATTATCCCTAGAAATGGGGGATAACAAGTCCCAAAATTTCACAACCCAAAATATTTATCCCAAATTTCTTTTGCTCATTTCTCTCCTCTAAATAATGGTCCTCCTCCAACATGAAAACCCCTCCTTTATTTCCCCATCCACCACCTTTTTCTACCGACACCCCCTCTTGGCACACCTTATCCCTCCTTGACTTTTCCCCTTCCTTCATAAATTCCTTATCTACTACTATCCTTTCCAACTTTACCCCATCTGACATATTCCAATAAATAATCATTTCATTTATTTAGTTATATCATTTAATCCATTAATTAAATAATAATCAAATATGATTAATTAATTAATCTAATTGACTTAATTATATTGATGAGTTTAATTATTTTAATTAACTTTATTACATTAATGAATTAAATTACATTGCTTAATTAAATTTATTAATTAGATCCATTTGGGGTGTTACATACACCCACCCTTCAAGAAATTATGTCCTGAAGTTATGGTCATTCACAATATAAGGATAATAATAGAAAGGTTTGTATATCTAGATCATATGAGAAACATCATTAATTTAATGCATTCATAAATACTAGTGTACATGTGCAAGGCATGTATGTGTAATTGACGCCTACATAGCTCGTGTGTGTACTAATGAAAATAATCAAACATATAATGCAATTCATGTATGCTTCCAATCAAATCAACAATGAAATTAACTTCATAATGAATAAATAAACCATTTACAATATTAGTCGAATCCTACAATTATATCAGTTTAGCACAAAGCAACATTTATCTAGATAATTGTAATTTTAGTTAAGAATTTTCTATTAAAGAACAAAGAGAAGGTTAGACACTTTTTATATAAGATTAAAACCCCACACACTCTCAACTACTTCTAACACCCTGCCTCCCTAACCTACTTTCATCTTCCATCCCTATCCTTCCTTTGTTGGAATATCTTGGAGCGTCAACTATATTGACCTAACTACGGATATAACCCATAAGCGTAAGTGTCAACTACATTAACCAAACTTCCCTAGCAGGAAATTGGCAATCATCATCACATGTATAGGGGAGTGTGAGCTAAAATCATCCTCCCATGACTCTAGGTTTCAGAGGATGCAGTGGGAAATGCCTCCAACCATCCCGATAAAACTAGGGTCAACACCCTATCATGGATTAGATAGTAGCACTATGTTGCTAGGAATTTTGTCATTGTATATTCATTTTCATATAATCACGCTGCCTGAAAAACCTACACTTTCCCATATATCATAGCAATGCATTTGAACCAACATAATTTTAACATACAATGATTCATACCATATTGGCTATCAATCAATGTTCACGACATCAACCATTTATTATCATCATTCCTTGGCTATTACATAGCCCATTAATTTGCAGGTTAGTTTATATCACAAATTCATGCATATCCATAGATTATTAACATGTAATTGCATTTAACCATATCATTAAATCGGTATCAGTTATCCCTCAATATGTTCCAGGTTTTTATTAGAATGATTCCAAGGCTATTAATTTCTTTAAACTCAACAAACAGAAATTAAATGCCAATAATGTTAATCTCCCATAAATCTTTCTATGCTGATATAACTTTTGAAAACTATGCAAATAATTTACAGTTGAGTTATTAACTTAAAATTCACAACAAAAGTATTCAGAAACCAAGCACATGAAATGTAAAAATAATAGAAATTCCCTGGAAACCCTAGTGTGGGGAAAACCAACAAAGAGAGGATTTTATTTGGCTTTTAAGAGAAATATTTCAGCAATAGTCAATAACAGAAATTTCTTCCAGAAATTTAATCCAACAAAATTTCCACTTCTTGGTTGTATGAACTGGGTAAATGTAAGTTGTACAACCCATCTCTTTCCTCCCTGAATCAATCCAGGTACAAACCTATAGAACTCGGCCTATATGACTTGCACAAACTCGCCATGCATGGTCGCTCTGTTGTTGGATGAAATGACCTTGTGTACAGACCTAGTTGGCTGAGTGGTATGGCCTTGTGTATGAACATGTTTCAACTACACGGTCTAGATAGAACTCGGCCTACTCACCCTTCGTAATTCGAACCTTGACTCGGCCTCCTTATCTGCCCATAATTTCCCCTTCTCTCAGTTTATTTCCCTCTCTTCTTCTCTTTCCCAAACACCCTCTTTCTCTTGCTCAAATGAGTGTGTGTCCCACTCACCCTTCAACCTCCTCTTTATCTCTCTAATTTAATTTTCCCAGAGACTTCTAGAAGCCTCCAAAAATTCAATTTAGTGAATTATTGATTTCTAAAAGTCACTTTTCATAAATTTAAGTGAAAAGTAAAAAAATTCATTTAAATGACTTTTATACTTTTCCTAAGTTAAAAAATTAGGATAAATTAAAATGTTGATCTCAGTATTTTAATTATGTACATCAACTAGCCTTGGACACATAGGCTAAGCTTAGATACCTTATGAGCTACAAAATTAACACTCCCTCTTAGCGAGGAAGGTGTTCTATACCACCCCCAACTTATCTCTGAAGAATACACACTTTCCTTTAATCAAGGCCTTCATGATAATATCTTCCACCTGCTCTCCTATAGGAACATACTGTAGCTTCACTATCCCCTTCTGCACACAATCCCTGACGAAGTGAAATATGATCTCTATGTGTTTGGATTTGTCATGAAACACTAGATTCTTAGAGAGCTTGATGTAGCTCTGATTGTCATAGTGAATTCCAGTCGCATCCAACTCATGGAAAAACAAACCGATGAGCATTTTACGAATCCAAATGGCCTCACATGCTACAAAGTTAGCTTCCATGTACTCTTCCTTAGCAGAGATCAATGCCACTGAATTTTTCTTCCTACTGAAACAGGAAACAACTCCCAGTCCCAAAATGAAAAAACAACCTAAGGTACTCTTCATTTCTACCGTGTTTCCTGCCCAATCTACATCTGTAAATCCTATCAGATTCATCCCATCTCCATGGATGTAACTCAACCCATACTTGACCGTGCCACACAAATATCTCATAACATGATTTGCTTCCACACTCTATAACCTCCTCGATTCAATCATAAAATGACTGAGTGTGTTAACTAAAAGTCATATATCTGGTCTAGTGTTGACAAGATACATTATAGAACCAAGCAATTGTCTGTAAAGAGTAGGCCCACTACCTCTAATATGGAAGCATCAATCTTCTTCCATTTTTTCACCATGGGTGTAGACATAGGCCTGCATTCAAATATCCCTAATCTCTTTAGAATCTCCACTACATACTTCCCCTGTCCAAGGAATATTTGATCATCTCATTGCCACACCTCTAACCCCAGTAAGTATTGCATCGACCCAAAATAATTCATCTCATCCTCCAAATCAAGATACCTCTTTCACTCTACAATGAGCCTCGTTGAATCTGTAAGAAACAAGTCGTCCACATACAACACAAGAATGAGTGGCTCACCTCCAACTATGATGTAGTAGCAGTTGGAGTCCGCCTCACTCTTGGTGAAGCCCATCCCATAAAAGTAGTTGTCAATCCATGATTACCACACCCTAGGATCCTACTTGAGCCCATACAAGGCTCTCTTCAACCTACACACATGGGAATCCTTCCCATGTAGCTCAAAACCCTTTGACTACTCAATGTACACCTCCTCCTCAATGATGCCATTAAGTAAGGTTGTTTTTACATCCATCTAGTGGATCTTCCACCCCATATCTATTGCAATCGAGATCACAGCCTTGATTGAAGTGTATCTCATCACTGGGGTGAATTTCTCATCATAATCGATCCCCTCCTTATGAGATATCCCCTTAGCTACAAAGCAGGTTTTGAACTTCTCCACACTACCATCCACAACATGCTTGATCTTATAGATCCATCTAGATATAATAATCAATTTCCCCTTTGTTCAGGGCACTACCTCCCATACATCATTCTTCGTGATGGAAGCATACTCTTCCACCATGGCATCTCTCCACACCTATTGTTGTGATGCCTCCGGATATCTGGAAGGTTCGGCCTCTAATATCTCACCCATCAAATCCATATAATTGGAAAATATCAGTGGTGCTTGAATATCCCTTACCAATGTCCTAGGAGAAACCATGTACTCATGTGCCTCTATCAAGGTCTTCTCTGCCCATATGGTCTTCCTCCTAGTAGTAGAAGGAGTGTCCTACACTGGAGGAGTCTCCTGCTCCCCATCCTGATTTGTAATTCGATCACCCATTCCTACACATGTACATGTACCTGCACCTATAACCTATGTCTCCTTAGTATTCTTAGTCTCTAGATCTCAATCCCTTGCTATTGTTGCACCAATATAATGATCCTTCCTCAAGGTCTTGTCCTCCTCAAAATTCATATCCCCCTTGACCACAATTTTCCTTAAGGAAGGAATGTAAAGTATGTATGCCTTGGAATTATTCTTTTAACCAATGAAAATATCCTTCTCAGCAGTGGCCTCGAGCTTTGTCCTCTTCTCTGAAGGGATGTGATAATAGACAAGACATCCAAAAATATTGATTTTTCCAATATCTGGTCTCTTCCATGTGAATACCTGCTTAGGAGTCTTCGTCCCAAATGCCTTGTGAGGAATCTTGTTTTGTATGTATATTGTTGTGTTACATGCATTCACCCATAGGCAGATCCTGATCATACAACATGGCTTTAACAACCCTAACAATAGCCCTATTATTTATTTATGCCACCTTGTTCTATTGTGGGTTGTAGGAAATAGTCAACTCCCTCATTATCCCAACACCTGCACATAAAATACTTGAAGTCCTTCGAGGTGTAATTGCCTCCATTTTCAGATCTCAATGTCTTGATCTTACTAGCCATCTAGTTCTCCACAACATATTTGAACTCTTGGAACTGACTAAATACCTCGTCCTTAGTCTTTATTAAGTAGATCTAGTTCTTTCTAGAATGGTCATCGATGAAGGTGACATAGTACTCATACCCACTCAGGGATGGTGATGACATGGGCCCACATACATTTGAGTGTATCAATTCAAGAATTCCTCTTGTCCTACTATCACTATTCTGGAAGGTTGTCTTGGTGTACTTCCCCATAACACACCCCTTGCATATCTCATGATGCTCTGTGCTAAATTTTGGAAGTCTTGTCACTATCTCCTTGAGAACTTTGAGTTCTCCATGATGTAAGTGTGCCATCCTCTTATGCCACAACTCTTCCATGTCACATGCATTTCTCACCAATGCTTGAGATGAATTGAACTGAAGCCTATACAACTTCTCTCACATGACACCAATCACCTTCTTTGTCCTGGATTCCTTGGGCATGATGTACACTCACACATTCTGAAATGAGACCACATATCCCATGTCCTCCAATGTTGAAACTGATATCAGGTTCTTCATCATACCTGAGACATATAACACATCCATCACCATCAGTGGCTTCCCAGACTCCCTATGAAATGTGACTATCCCATGGCCTACTTCCCAACACTTGGCATTATTTCCCATCTCAATCACGAGGTCCATCTCCTCCTCTTTAAAAATGGAGAAGTAATACCACACTTCAGTCATGTGATTAGAGGCACCATTATCAATATACCATATGCCTAAACTAGTTGAACTAGAGAGACAAGTAACGAGTGAAAATTGGTTCTCAAATCTAGCTGAAAAATCATCAACGTTTTTTGAAGCTGTTGTTTCCATGTGTGACTTCTTTCTTCCCTTCTTCTTATTTGGTTACTAACTAACAAAGTTTCATGGTTTGTGAAAGGAAAAACAATCTTACTGAAATATTTCTTATTTTTACCTTTTGAAGTCTAAACCCCACTAGGTCTTTTCTTCCCTATGAAATTTCCCTTTCCGGCTAATGCAAGGTTATCCTCATCTTCAGTCTTCGACTGGATATCTTGTGAGGTTCCAACTCTCAACTCCTCCTAATTAAAGTTGTCCCATAGCCTCTCCCAACGAGGGAGTTTTTCCCATGTACCACTCCTTGGAAAAACACATCCCATTTCTTGGTGAAGCCATTCAAGGTTGTCCTCACCAACTCAGTATCATCCACGATCTCCCCAACTTATACTAGCTTAGCTATGATATGAGTAAACTTAGTGAGATACGTAGCAACTAAATCTCCCCTTGCCATCTTTGTGCTTCTGAGTTTCTCCCTAAGAAAGGTCTTCCTTCTCTGGTTATATGACTAGTATAATTTGACTAGGTCCTCCCACGTATCCTTAGTTGTCTTATTTCTAGACAAATGAGGAATGATGTAGTATTTGACTCTATCAACTATGATTTTCCCTCACATCCTTCCCAAGATGAGTTGGTTATTGTAATGGGTCTGCTGGAAGTACTTCTTTTCCTTCAACAAACTCCCGCAATCCTTTTTCTTACAACACCAAACCAATTCCCTCTCACCATAGACTGAAGTTTGTAACCCTAAATTGCACCAAACATGCTTACCTAGCATCAAGCCAACTCATATCCCTTCATTGCCAAAACATCTGCTGAACAACTCTTTGGAAATCCTCTTGTGTCAAGGCCCACGTGCCCTAACCCATTATTACACGCGTGTGCATGCTGGCTGGGTCACCACAGACCGCGTGTACCTAACAAAGCACGAAAAAAGGAAAGTTGCCAACGGAACAAAAAGCTATGGGTTAGTTAACTGAAACTCCCAGCCATGCATGGCTGGGAGTTTCAGTTAACTAGCCCANTACACGCGGGCTGTGGTGACCCAGCCAGTGTGCACACGCGTGCAGTAATGGGTTAGGGCGCGTGGACCTTGACACAAGAGGATTTCCAAAGAGTTGTTCAGCAGATGTTTTGGCAATGAAGGGATATGAGTTGGCCTGATGCAGGGTAAGCATGTGTGGTGCAATTTAGGGTTATAATAGGGTTGTCCTCACCAACTCAGTATCATCCATGATCTCCCCAACTTCTACTAGCTTAGCTATGATATGAGTAAACTTAGTGAGATATGTAGCAACTAAATCTCCCCTTGCCATATTTGTGCTTCTGAGTTTCTCCCTAAGAAAGGTCTTCCTTCTCTAGTTATATGACTAGTATAATTTGACTAGGGCCTCCCATGTATCCTTAGTTGTCTTATTTCTAGACAAATGAGGAATGATGTGGTATTTGACTCCATCAACTATGATTTTCCCTCACATCCTTCCCGAGATGAGTTGGTTATTGTAATGGGTCTGCTGGAAGTACTACTTTCCCTTCAACAAACTTCTGCAATCCTTTTTCTTACAACACCAAACCAATTCCCTCTCGCCATAGACTGAAGTTGGAGGCTCCCTCCAACCTATATTTGAACCTCAATCTTTCATTGGTCATTCTTTCATATTCCCTAACTCACACTCCCTCTCTGGTAATTCAACCCCTTTGTTGATTTACTCCTAGTATACACAAAAAATCAACTTGGTTCCTCTTGTATTTGGAGGCTAGGCTCTGATACCATGTTAATATCTTTAAACTCAACAAACATAATTTAAATTCCAATAATTTTAATCACCCAAATTTTTTTATGTATTGATATAACTTATGAAAAGTATGCAAATAATTTACAACTGAGTTATTAACTTAAAATGAACAACAAAAGTATTCTAAAACCAAGCAAATGAAATACAAAAGAACCAAAAATACCCTGGAAACCCCAATGTGGGGAAAACCAACAAAGAGGTGATTTTATTGGGATTTTAATATAAATATTATACCATCAGTCAGTAAAAGGAATTTCTTCCAGCAAAATGGCCACTTCTTGGTTGTACGACCTACATAAATTTGAGTTGTACGATGATGCAACCCCCCTCCTATCCTTCGGGCTACACGACCTCCCGATCAAGGATCTTCGATTCTACGAGCCAAGTCATCTCTCTACTGAAAACTTGATGGTCTCAATTTGTAATTAAACACATGACCTTTCGACTTTTTGTGCAGGTCCTATGATACTCGCAACCTCCCCCTTCGCGCTTTCGAAATATCAATTTTCAGGTGTTAGATCCTTTTTAATTATCCCCTTCCTGCATGTGACCTTGGGCTATGACCTCACATAAGCATGTGATTGTGGGGAAGCTAAGAGTGGTTTGAGACCACACTGCTTTTCTCCCCGCAATTCACCAGCAATTTCCACGTACCCCTTTGGCAATACCGTGGTTTCAATTGTGGCCCACTTTCAAATTTTTAAAGTCCGAGCACTTTATATCCCCGCAATTAAGCATGACCATTTATATTATGATCTCGGATGATGTCTCTTGATTGAAAACTAATATCTTCCTCCTTTTCTTCCTTCTCTCTGGAGCACGCTCTCCCAGATTTTCACAATCTATCGACGCATGTCCCTTTCAATCAACGGTCATGATTTTCTTCCGCAATTCGGGCTTCGGGAGTTTCAACTCCTACCTTCACCCTCTCCGGGAATGATTTCACCCAGATTTCACAATTAGTCAATGTGTGTCTCCCAAAGATCGGCCGCTATGCCTCACTTCGGGTCTTCCGACTTCAAAAGTTTCAAACTTTCACACTCGCTTCCTCCCGAAGTACTTATACCTGATGTACATGATTTTTTGATGTGTGTCCTCCTGGATCCGATGGCCACTATCCACTTCGACCCTTCAGAATTTGGGAGTTGCAAACTCATGTGCACTCATTCCTTCTGGAGTGCCTTCACCCGAAGACAACAAATTTCCTCCATGCGTTCCTATGGATCTAACGGTCCAGGTCTTGTTCGGCCCTTTGGCGATTTCTCCTCCTCCTCGTCTAAAGACTTCTGAAGTGCTTCCACTCCAGAGTTTTAGATCTTGTGCCACCTTTCTCTCTTGATGATGAACAGTCCCTAACCACTTCAGGACTTTAGCAAGTCTGCTCTCCTATGCACACAAAGGGTTAAGGCCCATGCACTTTACCTGGATTAGATGACTGTCGATCCTTGCACTCAGATATGACGACTGAGATATGTTTCCTCCTCAACGCTCACCTTTGCTTTCCTGGATGCTTATCTAATGGTCTAGACCTCTTCCAACAACAGATCCGACAGTTTTTGTCACTCCTCCTCCTGATCTTTTGATTTATTCCGACTTGGAAGACTTTGTAAGTGTTCAAAGGTTTTGTCCCTTGAACTTCCTCCTGCGAACCCGACTATCTTGGGTCTCGTCTTTTCTCCTTGGGATGATATCCCTCCTAATATTGATTCCTTTGAGAATGTTGATCTCCCACACACTCCTTGCGTTCCTAGGATCTCGACAAAATCATATCGAAGGATTTCTTCGAAATAAATTCTTCCCGCACTCCTTGTGTTTCTTTGTTCTAGTTCTTTGACACTTAGTCATTCCTTGACTCTGTGAAATCCTTGCACTTGGTATAAGTTCCCGTCATTTCTTTTGAACTCCTCTGAGTAAATTCAAGACTCTATCGACGCACACCTTGCATACGCAATGCACTCCTTGCATACGAGTTCTCATAAGCAAAACGATTAGAACTTATCCAGTTCATCACAGATTCATATGATCAACTAACAACCATACATAAACGAATTGAACTAAAACACACACATAATGTATCTATCATTCAATCACACATCAAAATGAACATTGTCCAAGGAATTGGAACAATTATGTCTATTCTATTCATTCATGAAATAAATTACATAATGTTATAGTTCTTCATTGCCTCTCTGCTACTCTTTTATATTCTACTACTCTGCTAATACTGATACTACCTTTATTTTACAATAAAACAACAAATATATCTAAGGAGTGGATCCACAAGCTCTCTCTGTCATGTATGCAACCTCTCCTTTCAGTTTCTAGCAGTTACCTACTTTTTCTTATTATAATAACTATCATTTATTACCATATAAGAGTTAACACTCTCTATTTGCAACTCCTTACAGTCGTGTAAGAATTTACAAAGAAGATATATTTAAAAATTGTTGTTTCCAAAATATCTCAACAACTCGTTTTGTTTCTGAGTTAAATGTTGATTTGAAATTTTGTCATGCCAAGATGTCTTATCCCTACCTCCACGCTTGCTTCTTTGACTTTGAAGGTGATGCTCATGCATCATACTCCTCTGGCTAAAATATTTATGGAATCCTATACATGAGCTCTTGTATTGTTTTTCCATGCTTCAAAATATCAAGTTCAATGACCCAACTTGAATCTTCCATCGGATGATCTTTCCATTTCACTAAGTATTCAGGATATGTCTTCCTCTTGGTCTTCTTTCCAACTCTCTGTTCTATGATTCTCTCCATATGAGGTTTTTCTACTGCGGGCAATTGTTCTTCCCACTAAACTTATTTCTAATCATCTGATTCCCCTTCATAATCTCTCCTGTAAGGATACAGGTCTAGAACATTGAATATCGATGATATCCCAACATTGTTTGGCAATCCAATTTCATAAGCATTGGTTGCAAATTTCCTAAGAATCCTGCATGGTCCTATCTTCTTCATCTTCAACTTGTTATATGTTCCCCTTGGAAATATTTCTTTTCTCAAATGAGCTAAAAATTCATCTCATACTTCAAATTGAGCTTCTCTCCTCTTCTGATCAACTCGGTTCTTATATTTTAGGATGTTGTCCTGTAGCTGTTCTATGACTCTGTCATGGAGTTTCTGCATTTCTATTGCAAAATCTTCTGCCCCAACACTTCTAAACTCATCTTGATTCATATCTCTCAATTATGTAATCCCTCTTGGCTATATACCATACACAATTTCAAATGGACTTTTTCCAGTGCTCATGTTCACTGAATTGTTAAATGCAAATTTTGCTTGTGCCATAATCTGATCCCATTGACGACCTTGCTCAGTGACTAAACTTGTTAACAAGTTTCCTAGACTCATGTTTACTACTTTAGTCTTTCCATTTGTCTGAGGGTGATATGTTGAACTAAAGGAAAAAAATTTCCCCAGCCTCTTCCATAGAGTTCTCCAAAAGTGTCCTACAAATTTTGTGTCTCTATCTGAGAATATGATCCTAGGCAATCCATGTAGTCTCACCACTTCTCTTAAAAAAAAATTGGCTATGTGTGTAGCATTGTTTTTTTTTTTTTTTTCTGGCATGGTATGAAATGTGCCATTTTTAAAAATATGTCCACCAAAAAAAATATGGAATCACTCCCTTTCTGGGTTCTACGTAATCCCAATACAAAATCCATACTGATTGCATCCCATGGCCTTTCTAGAATTGGTAATGGATGATACAAACCAGTGTTCTGCTGTCTTCCTTTTGCATACTAGAAAATTCAGCATTTGTTCACAAAAGTTTTCACCTCTACCCTCATGCTCAGCCAATAGTATGAATTTCTCATCTGTGAAAATGTCTTATCGCAACCAAAATGTCCAGCTAAACCTCCATTGTGTTTCTCTTTCAATAGATTATCTCTCATTGAGCATCCTGGTATGAATAGTTGGCTCCCTTTGAACAATATTCCATCTTGGATAAAATATTTTGTCCATGGGTTTCTGTCTCCCAACAAAGGATTCATACATGCCTCATAAGCTTCCTTAAAATCTGGATCTTCTCGATACATTTCCTTGAGATGTTCAAACCCTAAGATCTCCACTTGGAATTCCTATACAATTAAATGCCTCCTTCTCAAAGCATCTGTAACTTTGTTAGTAGTTCCAACAATATGTTTAATAATAAAAGTAAAATTTTGCATAAATTCTACCCATCTAGCATGTTTCTGATTCAAATTTTCTTGCCTAGTAATAAACTACAAAGCTTGATTATCACTGTACAAGACAAATTCTCTAGGAATTAGATAGTGCCGCCACTTCTTTAAAGCTTGAATCACTGCATAAAATTATTTATCATATGTGGAATACTTCTTCTTTGTGTCATTCAAATTCTCACTGAAATAAGCAACTGCCCTATTATCCTGACTCAAGATTGCTCCAATAGCTACTCCACTTGCATCACAGCTCACTTGAAATGTTTTTCCAAAATCTAGTAAGACCAGAATTAGTTGTTCTGTGATCTTCTCCTTCAACACTTTGAAAAATTTTTCAGCTTCCTCTATCCAATTAAAAGACTTGTGTTTCTTCTTCACAGTGTCCAGCATGGGAATACATATACCACTGAAATGTCTGATAAACTTTCTATAAAAACTTGTCAACCCATGAAAACTTCTTACTTCAAATATGTTTCTTGGCGATGGCCATTCTTTGATTGCTCTCACCTTTTCTTGATCCATCTTCAATTCATTTGAAGAGATCACAAAACCCAATTATATGAGTTCTGTCTTCATAAAAGAGTTTTTCTTTAAATTTATCAGCAATTTTTCTTTCTGCAACTTTCTCATCACTGATGTCAAATGTTTTAAGTGTTCTCTCTCTGTCTTACTAAAGATTAGTATGTCATCCAAATACACTATGGAAAATTTTCCTGTGAAGTCTTTCAACACTTCATTCATTAATATCATAAATGTGCTTGGGGCATTTTTCAACCCAAATGGCATGACCAACCATTCCAAAAAACCTTCATTTGTCTTGAATGTTGTCTTTCATTCATCTCCCTCTCTCATCATTATTTGATGATATCCACTCTTCAAGTCTATCTTAGAAAAATAGCTCGCTCCACTCAAAAAATACATCAAATAATCCATCCTGGGTAAAGGAAATATATACCTAATGGTGATCTTATTTATGGCTCTAGAATTTTTACACATTCTCCATCCTCCATTCTTATTTAGACTCAACACAATTGATATTGTGCATGGGCTTAGGCTTTCCCTGAATACACCTTTATCCAACAACTCTTGGACTTGATTTTTTACTTCCTCATTCTCTCTAGGTGTCAACCTATAAGCTTATTTGTTTGGTAAAATAGCTCCTAGAATAAGGTCAATATGATGGCTTATACTCCTAATGGGTGGCAATGAGTGAGGTAACTCATCCACTACTATGTCAGCAAAGTTTTCTAACAGTTCCTAGATTTCTTCAGGTAGATCCTCCATAGAAGTATTTGTAAGGATAACTCTTGGCTTCCTCACTATAGAAAACTACATCTCCTTCTCCTTCTTAACTTCATTCAAGAGTTCCTTCCCACTCATGAGAAGTATACTTGAACTAGCTTCCCTCTTTTTCTCTTTGTCTTGTATTGGTAACAACATATGTGTCCTGCCATTATTTCTAAGGTATAAGTATTTTTCCTCCCATCATGAATAAATTTTCTATCAAACTTCCATGGTCTCCCCAATAAAATATGACAAACATCCATAGGAATTACATCACATAATATTCCATCCCTATAACCTCCTATTTTAAATTCAACTTGGCATTGTTGACTTACCATTACTTGATGTCCTTTCTGCAACCATGATACCTTGTATGGGTTTGGATCTGCAGTTGTCTCCATCTCCAGTTTCTCCACCATCTCTGTGGATACTATATTTTCAGTTCTCCCACTGTCTATGATCACCTTGCAAACTCTGTCTTTCTTCTTGCAAGCAATTCTGAATAGACTTGTTCACTAAATTGGTTTGTCTACCTCCTTCTCTAGTTTAAGAAGAAATTTTCTCATCATGAGGTTATTTCCTCCTTCTGTTGCTTCTGCTTCTTCATGCTTCTATGCTTTAGAAATGTGTGCTTCTCCTCCTCTAGTGTCATTATTCTTCTCTAGGAATTCCCAAAACATGTTACATGTCTTTCCACATACATAACATCTAATTTCACCTCCTCTGGCTCTTCCTCTTCCTCTAGGAAAAGATATTCTTCCTCCATGTTGTCTTTCCTTAGAACTTCCACCTTTTTCAGGGTGACTATGCTGCTTTCCAGCTTCATTCTTTGGTTTCTGGAACTTCTCTCTATTAGTTCCCTTACCTATGCTTGAATTTCCTCCTCTGTTTCATTGAATTTGTTTTCTAGCCAATTTGTCTTCGGCTTTCAAGGTTGTTTGATAAGTATCCTCGAATTTACTAACATACATCATGTTGATATCCTCTTGTATTTCATATCTCAATCCATCGATATACCTGGCTATTTTTTCATCATCATTCTCTTTCTGTCCAACCCTGATGTTCAGTCTGTAAAATTCCTCAGTTTACTCCTTCCCTGATAAGCTTTTCTGTCTCAGGTTCTGCAATCTTCTAAAAAAAATTATTTGATAATCCTTTGGGATAAATTTTTCTTTTAGCTTGGCTACCATCCTATCCCAGCTTTTAATTTTCTTCTTTCCCTTGCATCTGTGATCGACTTACAGTTCATCCCACCATAGTGTTGCATGACCCTTCAGTCTTATCACTGCATGCTTCACCATCTTCTCTTCTTCGATATCTTCATAATCGAAGTACTTTTCCATAGCACGTACCTAATCCAAAAATTCTTCAACTTCTAAAATTCCTTCGTACATTGGTACCTCTATTTTTTCTATGGCTCCTATTCTTGAAACAAATTTCAATAAATGGTCTTTTGTAGAATCCTCTTCTATATATTCTTTGAACTCTATCTCTTCACTTTCAACTTCACTGATATCTCCAGTTTCTGGTTCTCTCCTCTGCACTATTTCCATGGCGTCTAGTCTCATTCTAAGTCACCTCATTTCTTCTTCCATTTATGGATTCGCTCTATGTCTTCGGGGTGGCATGATTCCACTTCTTCACATTCTGATGTCTACAAACAAAATCAATTATTGATACCATTGATGATATCAATTTATCTCCTTTCTCCTTTATCTATTGTCTGCAAACAAATTCAATAGCTTTGATACCACCAGATGCATCCCCCCTCCTCTCCTTCGGGCTAAACGACCTCCCAGTAAAGGATCTTCGATTCTCCAAGCGAAATCGACTCTCTGCTAAAACCTTGATGGTCTCAATTTGTAATTAAACATAGGCCCTTTTGGATTTTGGTGCAGGTCCTATGATACCCACAACTTGCCCCTTCGTGCTTTCGAAATATCAAGTTTCAGGTGCTAGCTCCTTTTCCATTAGCCCCTTCCTGCATGTGACCTCGGGCTATGAACTCACATAAAAATTTGATTGTGTGGAGACCAAGAGTGGTTTGAGACCACATCGCTTTTCTCCCCACAATTCACCAACAATTTCCACGTATCCCTTTGGAAATACCATGGTTTCGATTGTTTCCCTCTCTCAGATTTTTAAATTCTAAGAACTTTCTATCCTAGCAATTAAGTGTGACCATTGATTTTTTGATATCAGATGCTATCTCTTGATCGATGAATAATATATGCCTCCTTTTATTCCTTCTCTCTGGAGCACGCTCTCCCATATTTTCACAATCTATCAACGCGTGTCCCTTTCAATCAATGGTCATGATTTGCTTCTACAATTCAAGCTTCGGGAGTTTCAGCTCCTGACTTCACCCTCTCCCATAATTATTTCACCTAGATTTCATGATCAGTCGATGCGTTTCCCCTACAGATCGATGACTATGCCTCACTTCGGGTCTTCAGGCTTCCGAAGTTTCAAACTTTTTCACTCACTTCCTCCCGAAGTAATTCTACCCGGCGTACATGATTTTTTGATGCATGTCCTCTTGGATCTGAAGACTGCTATCCACTTTGGATCTTCATACTTCAGGAGTTTCAAACTCCTACACACTCATACCTCCTGGTGTGCCTTCACCCGAAGACAATGGATTTCCACCATGCGTTCCTCTGGATCTGACGGTCTAGGTATTCTTCGACCCTTTGGCGATTTCACCTCCTCCTCGCCTACGAAATTCCAAAGTGCTTATGCTCCAGAGTTGTAGATATTGTTCCACCTATCTCTCTTGACAATGAACAATTCCTAACCACTTCGGGACTTTAGAAACTTTTCTCTCCTATGCACACAAAGGGTTAAGCCCCGTGCACTTTACCTGGATCGGACGACTGTCGATTCTTGTGCTCAGATCCGACGGCTGGGATATTTTTACTCCTCAACACTCACCTTTTCTTTCCTGGACACTGATATAATGGTCCAGACCTCTTCCAACAACAGATCCGACGACTGTTGTCACTCCTCCTACTGATATTTTTATTTCTTCCGACTTGGAAGAGTTTGTAAGTGTTCAAAGGTTTTGGCCCTTGAACTTCCTCCTGTGAACCCAAATATCTTAGGTCTCGTATTCAATTCTTGGGATGCTATCCCTCCTTATATTTATTCCTTTGAGAATTTTGATCTCTCATGCACTCCTTGCATTCCTCAGATACCGACAAACTCAGATCGAAGGATTTCTTCGAAATAAGTTATTTCTGCACTCCTTGCGCTTCTCTATTCTGGTTCTTCGACACTTAGTCGCTCCTTGAATATGTGCACTCCTTGCACTTGGTATAAGTTATTGTCATTTCTTCTGAACTCCTCTAAGTCAATTTGAGACTCTGTCGATGCACTCCTTGCGTATGATATGAACTCCTTGCATATGAGTTCTCATAACAAAAATGATTATAAGTTATCTAGTTCATCACAGATTCATATGATCAAATCTAAACAACCATACATAAATGAATTGAACTAAAACACACACATAATGTATCATTCATTCAATCACACATCAAAATGAACACTGTCCAAGGAATTGAAACAATTTTGTCTATTCTATTCATTCATGAAATAAATTGCATAGTGTTACAGTTCTTCACTGCCTCTCTGCTACTCTTTTCTACTCTACTACTCTGCTACTACTAATACTACCTTTCTTTTATAATACAACAACAAATTTATCTAAGGAGTGGCTCCACGAGCTCTCTTCTTCTTGTTTGCAACCTCTCCTATCAATTTCTAGTGGTTAACTACTTTGTCCTATTACAATAACTATCATTTATTACTAGATAAGATTTAACGCTCTCTATCTACAACTCCTTACAGCTGTGTAAGACTTTACAAACAAGATATATTTAAAAATTGTTGTTTCCAAAATATCTCAAAAACTCGTTCTGTTTCTAAGTTAAATGTTGATTTGAAATTTTGTCATGTTGAGATGTCATATCCCTACCTCCACGCTTTCTTCTTTGACTTTGAAGGCGATGCTCCTCCATCATACGACCTAGCTCTTTCCTCCCTGAATTAGACCACGTATGACCCTGTAGAACTTGGCCTGTACAACCTGCACAAACCCAACCCTATATGGATGCTTTGTTGTTGGATGGTACGACCCTATGTACAACCCTGATTCAACTGCACAGTCTTATCGTAACTTAGCCTACTCACCCTACCTAATTCAACCCTTGACTCAACCTCCTTAGCTTCCCAGAATCACCCCTTCTCTCAGTTGCTTTCCCTCCTTCTCTAGCACAAGCACCCTCTTTCTCTTGCTCAAATGAGTTTGTGTACCCCCTCATACTTCAACCTCCTCTTTATCTCTCTAATTTACTTTTCCTAGAGACTTATAGAAGCCTACATAAATTGAATTTAGTGAATTATTAATTTCTAAAAGTCACTTTTTCATAAATCTAAGTGAAAAGTCAATAAAAGTTATTTAAATAATTTTTTTAGTTTTCCTAAGTTAAAAAATTAGGATAAATTCAAATGTTGATATGGGTATTTTAATTATGTCCATCAACTAGCCTTGAACACGTAGGCTAAGATAAGACATATTCTTAGCTACAAAATTAACAAATCCATTCTAGGGGATAAAACTTAGGATGAGTCTTAAAACCATAAGTGCAATAGGGTAAATTATGATAAAATTGTTAAGTTTTTTCTCTCTCTTCCTAAAAAATCTCGTCCCTCAAACAATGTTATCTTAGATGATAAAAAATCTCAAGCCCAAGAGGCATATGTCCACATGTGTTTAATAAAATTAATATATAAAGGTGAGTGAATTGGTGAATTAGAAGAAAAATGAGATAAACATACAAGGCACTGTTGAGAATGAATATTGTATCTTATGGAAAAAGAATAATGAGATGAGCAATTAAGAATTCAACAGTGTTGATGCAAAAATGGGAAACAAGAATCCTGCCTGCAAAAGATTGCAATGCACTATATTTATTCTATTACTATATTATAATAACAACAGGTGGGACCCCTAAGAGAAACTATATTAAGTCTATTCTTCTACTTTTGGAAGCCTACAAACAAATGACTATATTAAACTACAATTTAATATTATGCTCTATTTCACATGCACAACTGGTATCTTCGAAAACAATCTATGATGCTCCTGATATTCATATTGCATCGTCGCCATGTTCTAAAAGGAAAAGAAAATTTGAAATATCTATTGCGCCATAGTTATAATACTTACGATTACAAGTTTTAAAAATTTATGATTTTAATATGTCTTGTGACATATTAAAAAGGGGTGGTCAAGTTTCATTTGATGCATATATATCATATAAAAACGATGATATCATATAGAAGTTTCAATATTATACAAGGCCATCACATACAAGTATGAACAAACTCGACTTCCAATTAAATTCATATATTCTATGGTTACCATAGCTCACGTTGCTTGACTGTTAAGTTGGTGTTATTGGTTTATAAAGAAGTAACACTTTATATTAGTTATAGATGTGGTATAGTAATAAGATATGTTATGTTGTGGGCTCGATGCATGGTACCAAAGCTTGATTTGTAGTCCACGGTGGTGATTTAGTGTGTTCCACTGTGTAACGTTTGGTTGGCTATTGTTAAAATTTGGTAAGTTTGGTTCTGTTGAGGTGACTTGAATTAAAAGAGAGTTAATGCACTCTTTGTTTGGTTTTCTTTCCTGAGGTATACCACCTTTTTCACTAAAACTTGTTTGAAAGTTCTTTGATGTTCTTAACCAAGGGTTTTAAGTTTGGAATTTTGTCGTTGGTTGGATAACGATCTTTGGTTGTTATTTAATGGATATTTAGCTCATTTAGAAAGGTATGAACATTTTTTACTCTTCAAGCATCGATGGGTTGCTTTGCTCCGATAAATTTTCAATGTTGGCTAAATTTTGTTTTCATGTTGTGTGTATGTGTTGGTTTCTTAACCCTTTTATAGATTAGTCTTTGTGTTTTCTGCTTAGGAATATTTATCGGTTATTCTAATTCTACCTTACTATCATAGATTGAACCTGGTTCAGATTTTATAATCTCCCAACAAAATCCCTCTAAAACTATCGGCCCCTCTGGTAGACCACAAGGCAACGCAGAATACAAAGTGTACTGTGCAATTTCACCTAAGATAGCTCTATGGGTGGATGCAATACTTAGGTGTTTGCAACTTGGGAATGAGTGGATATCTGCGGTTGTACTCTATAATCCTTATTCATTCATTCCAACACCTAATTCTAGCAGTCATTCTATTCATGCATGTGGAATACCATATCTAACTAGTTAATTCATTCATCTAACATTCAACAATTAATCAACCATAAATACACATAAATTAATTCACATGACACAGGTGTTACCATGGTTCACCCCCTCCTGGGATATGTCCACAAATATCTGGCTCTCAAGCTCTTTATTATGGTTCAATAATATATCACATTGCACGTGTTTACAATATTAGGTTTCATTCTCTTCCCCAGGCTCCTCGATCCCTGTGAGGATGACTAGATCGCACTAGGCTCCTCATCCTGTGATCTAACCCTCTAGATTGAGTCACTCACTACTTCCCTAGCTCACCATATTAATGACTCATATAGTTCTTACAACTCTCTCTTCCTCAGTATACATATTTTGATATGTCCTTCTTCCTCTAAGTACTACTTATTTATATCCTTGTCTCATCAGTCATTACAATACATTAAAAAAAACCTAACCCTAGCATTGTTAGGTCTTCCTTGCATGCACGCCTCGCATGCTTCTCTTACACGTGATTCTTTTCCTTCCAATTGTCCTTTCCTTCTTGCATGCTTTTCTTTAAAAAATAGCATTTTCTTCTAAATCGACCTACATCCAATAGGCCCCCAACACTAACATGTTGCTCATCCCGAACCACCTAAAATTTATGCGCTTCTTAAACCGCTCCTGTGAGAGCCTGGAACTTCACTATGAGTTCCTTTGCTTGTGTTTGAGCCTACATGGTATTTTCTCTAAGTGTGTCCAATAATTTCATTGCAATCTTGTCGTTGATCATCTCTACACACTCTACCTGAGTTTGTGCCATGTTATTCTTTGCCTCTTTTTCCTGCGCAATGACCTCCGTTGCCCGTTCTTGGAGAGGTTCCATTTAAGCTTGTCACTCCTTCTTTCGTGTTTGTGTGGCTATGAGTTATGTTTGTAGCTTCTTCATGTCCTGTACTCCTTTGAGGCGCTCAATGATCTGTGTCATATTATACCTCTGTTTGAGGTCCTAAATAGCTATGATTATCTTCTCCTCTTCCTGGTCCCACTGTTGGACCTGTTGATCCTCCTCCAACTTTGTCCATAACTGTGTTGCTATATCGAACAAGCCGTCAGTTGTGCAGACTTGTCATTCCATCTCCTCCATATACCTTGTTGCTTCCTGCTTCCTTTGCTCCTTCACCTCTCGGGGAGTGGTAGGGATGAGTTGTTCCCAGGGTTCTTGATTTTTTGCTTGTATTGATCGATTGTTTTCATAATCTGATCAATTATTTGTGACGTCGTGAGCTCTACTGTCTACGTGCTCTTTGGAATTTTTCCATAGGCTACCGCAAATACCTACTTGGGCCTATCCGTGAGATATTTCTCATCTTTGGTCTCGAGCTTGACCTGCTCGAGCACCATCTCCAATGCTTCTTTGATGTCCTTCATTTACTACAATTATGCTTTGTCTGTGCGTGCACGTGACTGTACCTCTTGTGTGATGCTGAATTTCATTTTATACAATGCCTTGGTTGGTATCCACGTCATTACCAACTGTATTTGGGCCAGATATTTCAAGGGTTTCTGGCCCACAATTTCATCCATGTGAAACATGCTAGGTATAACGTGAAACATTGAGCTCGACTGTGTTGTCGTTTGGATGTTGTGGGGACTAATTCTATTTCTTTGTCGGTCCTCTATGTTTATTTTATTTGCTCGAGGAGTTGCCTCATGTTGGATAGATCATTCTAAATCCTGTCCCTTTGGCATTGGGCTTCATTAAAATCCTCTGTTGTTCGGTCCTAGACCATTTGGGCCATGAGGTTCGTGTCATCCTCAGTGATTGTGTATTATGGTGGTGTTTTGTGCACCTTAGTTTTCTTGCGCATACCCCCCATTTGTATGATTTTCATCTTGGTCTAGCCTTGCCCCTATTGAGTAGCACTTGATGTGGTTCCCTATGTTTTCTCAGTCTCTTTTTACTATTCCTGCGGTGCCTGGGTGTTGTTCTTCTTCATCGCTTTGGTACCTTTCTTGGGTGCACCCCCTTTCTTCTCTTGCATCAGGTTTTGTTTCCTATAGGTGTTTGTTCTTACCTTGCATCAACCTCCTTATCCGTGTACATATCCTAATTCATGTTTGGAACCCTCTAGTCATCGTGCCAATCCTTGATGGCCATTTCTATGTCCTCTTCCTTGACGTAGTACCGCAATTGTAGCCATTCATTCCTGGGATCCTTCTGTGCTTGGATCCATATTGCATGCCTGGTCACTTTAAAGTTGGTTATGCTCTAACATTGCGCGACCACTTCTGAAGTAATCTGCCAAGTGTTGGCAATGCTTCTTGTAGGTCATTGTAATACCCTGTGAACATGCATGCATTCACACTTTTGTTCTTAGGGTTTTAAGTGCTCCCCAATGATAGGTATCATGTTGCGCAAAAATGAGTGGATCTCTCAGAAAGGTATGTATACTTAGGCTCCCTCCATATAACCAAGGTGATAAGGATGAGCAGCCAATAATAGTGAAATTTTGTCCCCAGGTCCTGCACGTACTTGTAGTCTTCCAGGAACATATTTAACAAGTACGGGGCCCAGCTGACTATAGTGCCCTCCACACACTGTGTTGTAGTTGTGATGACCCCGGTAGGGAATTCCTCCTTGCGACACTTCCTAAGTAACTTGCACACCATGATTTTTGTGGCCATCCTTGTTTTTGCATCACTAATGCACTTAATTATTATTCCACATGACCCTCTTTCTGTACCATATGTTTTCTTCATTTCCTCAGCCAATGCCTTCTCCTTTATTTTTTCATGGAGGAACTGTGTGGGTGTCTCCCCCGGAGATGGCAGCCCTGTAATATATGTAATGAACTCTACGTCTATCAAGATGGGATATTCCACCCATAGGTATCCTCCGTGGGTAACTTCCATTAGCTGCTTGACACAGTTGGTTACGTCCCAACCCCTTCCAAAGTGCGAGATCTCCAACAGGCCTAGAATCCTAGTTTTGGCCAGTCCGACTGCCCATTGTTTTGGTTGGTTAATTGGTTCACCGAAGTGTCCTATACCCATAGTACCCAAGTAAACCTTCTTTTAAAACTCTGAATTTTTTTTTGTGTCAGTCACATCGTGATTCGAGTACCGTAGTTTTTTCACGTGGACTAATAGGTTACCCATGACACGCACCCCTTTCAGAATGCATAGTAAGACTATGGTTGTGGAAACTTGCCTACACTGTGATCTTGCTACTGGCTACTTTCCCTTCCATTGTGGTGGCTGACTCAAGGTTCAAGCCTCCATTGTTCTCTCTTCTTCATACGCCTCTACCCATCCGGTGACATCCTCTACTATGCCCTCCTGTGGCTACTCCGACATGACAATGTGTGACCTTTCTGGTGCAACCATTTATGTCTAGTTCGGGACCATCCCATTAACCCTCAGGGATTCTTCAGGGATTTCAGAGCATGAAATATTTCTTGTATCCTGGGTTTGATGTCTCTGTCCTACTTCTGGCATATTGATATCCATGCCCATTGGTGCTTTCTGTTGGGTTTCCTCCACCACTAGTGTGGGGATTCTTGGTTCTATATTGGGAAACAAGATTTTGTCCAAGTTGACGAATTTCGAAGGCCGAGGTGGTTGTTGTTTGCTTCCCTATCACTGCTAAGGTGCTCTAAGGTTTCTTCAAGGTCATCTGTATGCCTAGATCGACACTCCTAACTTGGATGGTTCCATGGTGGTAAAAATTGTTCTCCGCTGAGCTTAGTTAGCTCTATAACTTCCGCAAACTTTCTCTCTGCCTCATATACTTTGTCGCTCTGTACTTTTCACAATTTCACAATAACCCTTCTGATCCTTGTCGCTTACCTTATATAGGAATTGTGTGAAACTTCTCAAAGACGTTACCCATATTATGTTTTGAATGAACTTGCGCTTCATGCATACTTTCCATTGAATTCCCTTGTCGTCACCAGTTGGTGTGATTAATGTAGCATCCCATCAATCATTCTTGTCATTCAATTTTGATAGTCATCGTTCATTGGCGCCCATTTTCCATACCCGTCATTTCCACTATTTCTTCTTTTTAGTGACCATTGGTCCTTTCACCCGCGCGCTAATGTTTTCGAGTGCGCATGAAAATTCTTTTTTCAACACGCTAACTCTTTGCTATTATATTTTGATGTCCAA
>ML784931.1:432553-447182 GCA_009831015.1 Picea engelmannii
TATATATATATATATATATATATATATATATATTAAGTGCTAGGAGATTGTCTATCCCTGTACAACTTCAGTTGACTCCCATTGATCATCCCTCTGATTTATGTTCCTGCTAAATACTGCAAATGTACATCTCCCCCATCTGTGACAGTATTTACTTCACATGGTCCTAACCAATGCATTATGAGTTTTCCTGGGTGTTGAAGAGATTTACTATCATACACCAAGACTAAGTCTCCCTCCTTGAAATTTTTCCTCTTGATATGTCTGTCATGCAAATATTTTTCCCTTGC
Source organism: Picea engelmannii (assembly GCA_009831015.1). Lineage (NCBI taxonomy): Eukaryota > Viridiplantae > Streptophyta > Pinopsida > Pinales > Pinaceae > Picea > Picea engelmannii. The sequence continues at coordinate 432,844 of ML784931.1, forward strand.
ATTTTGTACTTCTTGGTGAAAGCCTACTAGAATCCTATATTCTTCCATGATCATTAGTTAACTTAGCCTTTCCTGTATTGTTCCTTGCTCTGTCATGTTGGTAATTGTTGCTACGCACAGACTAGGTACAAAAAACTCTAATGGCACCACTGCTTCTTGTCCATACACCAATCTGAATGGTGTCTGCCCTATCAATTTTTTGCATGTGGTCCTATATTCCCACAATACTGTTGGTATCTTCAAGTCCCAATCGTCTCTATTAATGTTGCAGATCTTTGTCAGTGCATTCTCAAGGATCTTGTTAAAGGATTCCACTATTCCATTTGCTTGAGGATGATATGGTGTACTCTTTTGATGATAAACTTCAAACTCCTTAGTCATAGCCTTAATAAGGTTGTTAATGAAGTGAGTGCCTTGGTCACTCATCAAAATCCTTGCACATCCAAATCTAGTGATCACTTGCTCAAACAAGAAGTGTGTCAGTGTCTCTGCACTACAATCTTTTACTGGTGTTGCTTCTTCCCATCTTGTTAAGTACTCTATCATAGTAATAATGTACCTCTCTCTTGACCTTTTTTATGGTGGGTTAATCGGTCCCACAAAATCTATTGCCCATTTGTTGAATACCTGCAAGGTTACTTGTTGTACCAGGGGCATCTCATCCCTTCTATTTATTTTACCAACCCTCTAACATACATCACATCTTTGGCAGTAGTCCTTTGAGTCTCTGTGAATAGTCAACCACCATAGTCCTGCTCGTAATACCTCTGCACGATAACTTTTCTTTCATAATTTCCTACTGTTATTCCCTCATGAGATTTTTCTAAAATCCTAGGTCTTTCATGTTCTAGCACACATCTTCTCAAGATTCTATATGCACCCATTTTGTATAAGTTTCTCGCAATCAATTGATAGTCTACAACTCGGACTACCATTTTTTTCTTCTGCGCAATGTTGAATTCTTGTGGCGCAATCCCTGTACTCAAATATTGGATGATGTTTGTGAATTATTCATTGACTATTTGGACTGAAAATAATTGTGCATCAAGAAATCTGTACTCTAGATTTGTAGGTTCCTCTCCATTAGTGATCCTCGACAGGTGATCAGGTCCTGCATTAAACTTCCCTAGTTTGACTATCACTTCAAAGTCAAATTCATGGAACAACAATAACCATCGACAAATTATTCCCCCCAACACTATCTTGTTGATGAGGTATTTGAGATATGAATGGTCTGTGAACATATTGAAATGTTTTCCCAATAAATAATGTCTGAACTTCTGAAGTGCATAGACCATAGCTAAGCCTTCTCTCTCTGTGGTATTATAATTTTTCTCTGATTCTGATAGTTTTTTGCTAGCGAACACTATAGGATGGTACAATTCTCCTGATCCTGGCTATGCCATAATAGCTCCAAGTTCTATGGCTGATTCATATACATGTACATGGAATTCCTTTTCCCAATCTTCTCTTTCAGGGTGTCCAATCCTCACTGACAATCCTCATTCCACTAAAACTTACTATCTTTTCTTAACAATTTATCCATTGGTGCAGTGATCTACACATACCCTTTTATAAATTTCCTGTATTATCATGTGTGTCCCAGTTTTTATCTTAACTGACATACTAATTTCGGTGGTGGTAGATTAACAATTACTGCAATAATGGTAGGATCTACTAGCAAGCCTTGTTTGCATACTATATGGCCCAATAGTATCCCAAAGGGTGTTCTGAAGATGCACTTATTGATGTTTAACAATATATGACATTGTTTGCATATTTCTAACATCAAACTCAACACCCCTACATGGTCTTTCAATAGACTATAGACTGTCTAATCATCCAGATATACCTCTTGAAACTGGTGGATGAATTCTTTGAATGCAGCTATGACTACTCTAGAAAATATTGTTGTTGCATTCTTCATTCCAAATGGCATGACTATGTACTAGTAGGATCCCCATTGCGTGGAAAAATTGGTCTTGTATCTGTCTTTTGGGGTTATCTTGATTTGATGGTATCTTGAGAATCTATCGGTGAATGAATAATTTTCATGTCCTCCTATGTTCTCCAACACCTCATCTATGAAAGGAGTAGGGAACGGGTCATGTAGGAACACATCATTTAGCTTCCTCAGATTGACACATATCCTTATCACATGTAACACCCCAGGTTTTGAACCCCATTTTTAAATAATGTATTGTCTTAATGATGAGAGGCCAGAGTGCCCAGAAAATTATTGAAGGGCCGGTATACCCAAGAAATGTAATGTTTTGATCATTAATAATAATAAACACATCGTTGGCTACTAGACAGATAAGGAATAGAGTTATAGGGGGCTATGATTCCACAAGAGAGGGATCTTGAGGGACTATGTATTATTCCTATTTTCTTATTACCCTTTTGTCTAAGGGAGGGGAGAGGTTATGTAAACTTCTTAGGAAGGCCAGGGGGTTCTTGTTTTCCCCACAAGGTTACTTAAACCCACCTCTAGTTTGATGGGGGGGTTTGACTAATGTTTTGTTCATTGGTTCCCTGTGCGTTCATTCATTCCCCTCACAGACTTTCATGCACTCCCTAACCCATTCATCAACTCATTCTCACCTACGTCTTGGTTGTCAAAGCGAAAGACAACAAAGATATTGAATATTTAGCCACATTATAGTTGGTTGTAATTGTCACTAGTGTGATACAACCATGACTAGGGGTCTGCATGTCTGAAATGCATTGGCCCATACCCTGTGTTACTCACAACTACGAGTCCTGAGAGTTATAGCTTAAGTTCCTGGACCAGTTGCGCTGGAGACCCGAATAAGGAGAAGGATTGCCTGAGGGACTGCGTGGCAGAGAAAGGTGGAGGTCCATTCTCTCGTGTGGTGCAATATGGATAGAAGTAAGATGGGTACTTGGATTGTTGTCGGTGTTGGGAAACCTGTGAGAGCTTGAGAGTTGAATGGTTTGGGAACCCAAGTAACACTCTGGAACTATCCTTATGGATTCATAGCCCTGGCTTGGGGGTGACATTGCTGTTGAGATTTGGAGCAATGGTGTCTACTATTGGGTGGAACGTCCTTGGTCTGCAGCCAATTGGTGTCATATTTCATAAAGATAAGTTCTCTCTGTCATGGTATCATTGCATGTATATGAATTTTATTTTCACTGCATATTAAATTATCGTTTAATTGAATCTTTAGACTATGAATGCTTCCTGATTATTTTTGTGCATGTCTCTAAATTCTGTTATCTTATGCAACCTTAATATATAAAGAAGGTTTCAGTATGAGATAGAAGTCCAAGGGTGGGCTTGCAGGTAGTGTACTTGACCTATGGGTGGCTAGGTATGTTACAGAATGGTATCAGAGCTTCTGGTTGAAACACTGGGTTGGTATGGGTTGGGTCTAATGGTCAGAATCTCATGGTCAGGATCGAACTCTGATCATGAAATTGAAAAGATTAGGAGGAATGGCGTTGCAAAAGCTACGTAGGAGACGAAACATCATAGAACCTCTGTGAGGGTTTGATGGATCGTGACCGCTCCTTTTTAATTTGGAAGCGATCGCCACCATATGATCGGAGAGATACCTCACGACCGTAAGATCTAGAGAAGATGTAGGAGAGTTATCCTGGAAACCTTTTGCGATTTTAGCTACTGGGAGAAGCTAGGTGCGCTGGTGCATGAAATCCTGATACCCAAAAATTTGAAGTCTCGAAAAGATATACATCGTAGATATGAGGAGGAAATCTTGATCGTTGTATCAAGCAAAAGGTAGATCACAATTTCACGATTTCAAAAATCGGAAGAAGTGGGATGTGCTGATGCACAAACTCCCGAAACCCGAAGTCCTGAAACGAAAGGTGAACGTGGTGGGACCCGATGATGTCACCATAAATGACATGGACCTTCCTAAACCTACCACATGCCACTTCCTTAAGTTGGTGACAACTATACTATGTGGACCCGGGGGTAAAGTAGATCATCATTTCGGATGTCGGAAGATTGGGAGGAAGCTAGTTTGAAAACTCTCGAAGCCCTGAAGCCCGAAGAACCAAAGTGATGAGGCACGATGATGTCACCTGGGATGACGTTGACACATGGAATATGTGCCACATGTCAGTAATATTTTGGCATTTGGAACATTGAAAAGACGATTAGAACGTGACATGTGTCACCCGCCCGATTGGGCCACGTGTCTTCTTCCAGCATTTTTCCATGTGGCGATAGATCGTGCAATTCGAAAGACTGGGCACTCTAGAAGGAAAGGTGTGATAGCTTGCGTTGGGTCAAAAATCTCGAAGGCATGAAGGCCATAGTATATATATCGATCATTGATTCCAGAGGACACGCGTCGAAGGATCGTCAACTTCGGGTGAAATCACTTTGGGAGAAAATGAAGGAGGTAAGTTTGAAACTCTCAAAGCCCAAAGCGCTAAAGCAATTCACAACCATTGATCTGTGGGAGGGCACCTATCGTCAGATCAAGAAATTCGGGTAAAGGCATTCCGGGAGGAGGAAATTGAGAAACGTTGAGACTCCTGAAGCATGAAGTCTCGAAGTGGATCTTGATCATCGATCATGAGAGAGGACGAGGACCATTGATCTCGTCCTGGCTAGAAGTCCTGAAGTCCTGAAACTTTGGACAAGCACTTTTTCAGCTGAGCACAGGGTCATGGCCTTGGTCATATGCAATTTGAGAGCTGAGGAAGGAAGGCTAAGGGCCAAATTGGTTGTCCTCGAGATAAAGAAGTGCCAAGGAAGGATTTAACCACGGTTTCTAGTCGTGATGACCTAAGGAGGTGGTTTGAAGGAAGCTCCTGCGCAGGGTGAAACTCTGTGTCAGCTAAGGATAACAAAACACTGTTATTTTCATAGAATGGGGATATAATATCCACGAACAAAACAAGAAAGATACATGTAGCATGGTTTGGCATTTTTTTTTGTCTATCATACGCATAATTCTAACAAAATGGTCGCTTGCACATTTTGCAGAATTAAGAGGCTTAAGTGCATCAGCTCAAGATGCATATTGAGGAAATGGAAGAAGGTGAGGGAGCCTACAGTCATGAAAAGGAGGCCGAAGACCAGAATACCAGAGTTTTTAATGCAGAGATAGATTCCAATGGACACAAGGGAAAAGAAGAGCAAGAAACATTAATAGAAATGGTAAGAAGCCTGAGGATGGAAGTGCAAAGCTACAAAGCAGACAACAAGATACTGATGAGAGAGAAAATATAGATAAATGCTCAAGTGTTGCAGAGCTTAAACCAGTTGTAGAGGCAAATGAAGAAGGGATCAAACTCAAGACAAGAGGAAGAAGGCATGTATCATGAAAGAAGAGATGATCATGGAAGAGCCAGTTATTCCATAAGTGCTACTAGAGCCCATGGACACTACTCACATCCTTACCTAGAAAGAAAGTTTTATGCATCAGATTATCCCATAAGCAATCCATAAGTGTCTCATGTCAGACACCAAAGAAGGAAACAAGAGATAGATTGTTTGCAAGGAGATCTGAGGAAGCTCAAGCTTCCCTCCTTCGATGGTTAAAGAGAAAGGGAAGATGATGTCGAAGCATGGTTTCTTGGGCTCTGGAGATATTTTCAGTTGCATAACTATTCATCCAACCTGGAAACTAGGATTTCCACCTACCATTTACATGGGAAAGATGCAATGTGGTGAGATCAACTGAAGCAAGTGGAGCATGTTAATGAAAGCAAGATCACTTGGAAATAGTTCAAGAAGTACTTCTAGAAGGATTACCTCTCAGATAATTTCTATGACAAGAAAATGAAAGAGTTCTTTGAACTCAGGATGGGAAGCATGACTATGGCAAAGTACGAGAAGAATTTATTGGGATTGTTAAAGTATGTCAGGTTCATTGGTGATGAGAAAGTAAAAATACAGATATTTATAAGTGGACTATTGTCCTTCTATAAGAAAAATATCAAGTATGATGAACCCAATACCTTGGTTGAGACCATCAGGAAGGCTAAATACCTGCATGAGCAAGGTCAGGGAAGAGAATCCCTACATAAATATTGGAAGGAAAAGAAGAACAATAAGTTCGATCAGAGGAGGAAAGGATTCAAACCTCCCTTCAATAGGAATGAACCTAACGGAAATCGTCAAGATCGGTATGCTAAAGGGGAATCCAAACAAGAAGATTCCTTGGGAAAAAGGGGAAGGCCACCAATCCAATGTTGGGGATTCAAGGAAGATCACTTGTACAAGGATTGCCCACACAAAAAGGATAGAGTGAATACTGTGCACAACATCGAAGAGGCTACAACAGTCAGAGATATGGGGAGAATCTATGAAACTTTAAATGATCGACAAGTAGAGTACCGGTCCAATATGATCGAGGTGGAAGGTAAGATCTTAAATCATCTTGTTGCTATTTTGATTGATTCAGGAGAAATCCATTGTTATATTTATCCTAAGATAGTGGATAGATTACATTTGGATAAAAGTAAACCTGGAAAAACAAGTTTGGTTCAGTTAGCCACTGGAACCAAAAGAAGAATCCATGATATGGTCAAAAGTTGCTCCATAAGTCTTAATGGCATGAATACTAGTATGGATTTAAATATCATACCATTGGGGTCTTATGATATTCTGATTGGAATGAATTGGTTGGACAAGAATCATGTTGTCCTAGATTGTCATAACAAGACATTTACATGTCTTGATGGAAATGGAAAGTAGAGCACTGTGAAAGGAGTTCCAAGACCCATCTCTATAAGGGAGATTTTGACCTTACACCTGAAAAGATGTTTTAGAAAAGGATGTCAAATGTATGCAGCTCATGTGGAAGAGCCAGATAATACAAAGGGGCCAAACCTTAAATATTTCTTGGTGCTACAGGAATTTGAGGATGTATTCCAAGGAATACTAGGATTTCCACCAAGAAGGGAGATATATTTCTCAGTTGATCTAGTGCCAGGAGCCGACCCGGTGTCAAAAACACCTTACAGAATGAGCACAACAGAGTTAAAAGAATTACAAATGTAGTTGGAAGAATTGTTGAAGAAAGGGTACATACATCCAAGTGTATCACCTTAGGGAGAACCAGTACTTTTTGTCAAAAATAAGGTTGGAACCTTGAGGTTGTGTATTGACTTCTGATAGTTGAACAAGTACATTATAAAGAAAAAGTATCCTTTACCCCGGATTGATGACCTCTTTGACCAGCTAAGAGGAGAAAAGATATTTTCAAAGATTGACCTGAGGGCAGGATACCATCAGGTAAGAATCAAGGAAGAAGACATCCATAAGACAACCTTTAGGACCAGGTATGGGCATTATGAATTTGTAGTGTTGTCGTTTGGACTAACCAATGCACTAGTTGTATTCATGTGCTTAATGAATGGCATTATCAGAAATTATCTAGAAATGTTTGTCATAGTATTCCTGGATGACATAATTATCTACTCTATGTCTGAAGAGGAGCATGAACATCACTTGAGACTGGTATTGGCCCTTGTAATTAATACTTGTGGACTGGGAAATACTTTTTGAGGCTATAAAACATAGGGTGATATTCCTAACTATCTTATCTTAGCCAGGCAGGATTAGAAAATGATTGAGTAAGATAAATTATACCTTTTCCTCAACATTTATTTGGCAACCATACTGGGGAGATATTCCATATATCTTTGGTTGATTGTATTCTTGATTATCATTGAATATATTTATATTTCTTCTTTTGATTCTTTGAATGTTTCTTTTCTTCATGACAGTACCTATTACAAGGAAACCCAATATTGAGCCCGATCTTAACGATCATACCAACATTGCTTTAACCTTATTCAATACCATCTTAGAAACTGCTAATACCTGGGTTGAGCTTGAACGCTCATGGGCAGTGATTGAATAAGACATAAGTGTCCAAGAACATTTGGAAGCTAGGAAAAGACAACCTAGGAATCGGCCATAGCTTTATTTTTCCTAAAGTTTTGACCTTATTTTCATGTTCTTAAACCCTCACATCTCTAGGAGAAGAAGAGGTTTATCACTTGAGTTCAACCCTATTGCTGAAATAAGAAGAATAAACATTGTTTTTTCAACCCAACAAGGTACTCTGAGGAGAACTTTGTCTGATTCAGCTAGTTTGTCTTTCTCTCCCTTACCTATAGTTCACAAGATGGCACCTAGTGGTGGTTCTAGTGGCACTGGAGGTGCTTCTTCATCTCAACCTTTAGCCTCGTCAGTGATTGGTAGCTTGTATAGTCATAAAATCCCTATCCAATCTACCACCAATCCCATTAAGGTCATAAAGAAGTATGGTCTCCTTCAATTTGAAGAAGATGCTACTACTAGTCTGCAACATGTTTCCTCTCCTTTGAACCTAGCACCTGCTACTCGTCCACTTCCAAAATTCAAAGAGCATCTCCCTAAGTTTTTAGGAAATAACACAGTCACTACGAATGAACACTTGGTTGCATTTTCTAATGATGCTCACAACATAGGAGCCAATTACAATGACACTTGTATGCGCGTATTTGTTAATTCCCTTGAAGGGAAAGCAACGGTCGATTTCTTTGATCTTCCTCCCAAGATTCTTTCCACTTGGGAGTAGTTAGTTTATTGGTTAAAATATACTTATGGGGAGTCTAAGAGCCCAACCGAGCAATTATGGGAGTACAATAACATTGCTTATAAAGACGGTGAGACTATCAAGTCTTTCAACTTACGTTTCACCAAGTTATGTAACCAAATTCCCTAACTTATTCTCCCTTAGAACCAAGTATCTTTTATGCATTACTACAATGCTCTATCTTCCCCCTACCATCATAGGCTTGAAGAAAAAGATATCGACAATCTTGGTTCCACTCTGCATACTTGTCTAGAGTATGAAGAAAACCTTGAAAGAACAGGCCTTCCCAAGGGAGAATCAGTTAAACAAATGGACATGTCCACCCTCTTACAACTTGTACAAAACATGAATAACCGAATGATAGCATATGAGCGAAAGGGAAATTTCCCTTCACTTACACCTAGGGCCTCATCTTCTTCTTCACCACCCTTTAGTAATCCTAATGAAAACAATTTTTAGCCTAAAGCCATCATGCCTCGCAGCTGGTGTAAATTTTATGAGGAACACCATGAGGAAAGTACTTGTGAGGTAAAGAACAGTACCAGAGATAAAATCTTTGGAAAAAGGCTTGAAACTATTATTGGTGTTCTAGATTTTTCATAACTAGAGGATGTCATGATCATAGATACTAGGAATAAATCATATTCTTCGAAAGGTAAATATGATCCTCCTCACACTTATTCTAGCCCAAGCTCATATTCATCAAATGCTACTATAAAAGTTACTAAAACTCTTGAGATTCAAGGAACCCCCTCCCCTCTTCCCTCTTACAAATACAACATTCTCAATTGATTAGCTAATATTAAAGCCAATGCTACCCTCCTGGACATGGTTTTCGTCCTTGAGCAACAAAAGCATTTGAAAATTTTCATGGAAGGAAAAGCTTCCATCGTAGCCAATATCTTTGAAGAGGTTGATGAAGAGGAATCAACTATCAATAAAGTAGGTGTACATAATTTTAGACACCCTGTAAAAAAAAACCAATTTTTCATTTATGTAAAGATTATTGACAAAATAGCCCATTGTTGTCTGATTGATGGCGGTTTGGGCCCAAGCGTAATGTTGAATTTTTTTATGGAAGAGATAGGATTGTCTTGTACAAATGAAAATGCCAGAAGCATGCTCTCTTATAATAGTTTACAACAGTCGACCATAGGTGATATCAAAGATGTGACCTTGGTTTTGTGCGTGCATCCTGAAATAAGGAAATCCCTTAATATTCAGGTAATTGACATGCCAGTGAGTAATTATTCAATCATATTAGGAAGATACTGGCAAGCCTTGACAGGTGGATACCTCTCACTCGATGGGACACACTTATCAGTTCCTTGGAATGGGAAGAACATAATAGTCCTAAGAGAGGGAATAATTTCACCTTATATAGAAAGTATCCCACATCCTAATGTAAATTATATCGAGGAGGACCTAGGAGTGTATTCCATCTTTGCATATGATGACAACACTACCTTGGAACAAATCAACCTATAGGATGGGATGTGGCATGTGCACTTTGATGGTTCATGCTCCAATGAAGGAAATGGAGATGCAATTATCTTGTACTCTCTTGTGGGTAAAATTCACAACTTTTCCTATAGGTTAGAGTTTGCTTGCACAAACAACGTCACCAAATTTGAAGTGTTACTGCTAGGCATTGAAAATGCCTATAATTTAGGTTGTGGTCACCTTACATTTTTTGGGGACTTTGAACTTGTTGTAAACCTTGTACGTAAGATATATTCTCCTAGAAACAAGTTAATGAAATGATACACCCAATTTTTTTGGGCACTTATCTCGAGATTTCTATCTTTCAATATCACTCATGTTAAAAGGGAATTGAACTCAATGGCTGATAGGTTAGTTGTTTTTCCAGCCTCTCCTAATCGACAACTTCTGCCACAAAGACCTGATTGCACCTTTCAATCTTTGTATCGTCTTCATATCCCTGACAATGTAGAGACATGGCAGGTCTTTCCCTAGTGATGAGAGCATCTGTGCTTTCATGCAAAATGAACCTTATAATCCTAAGGATATTATATCAATGGAAGATAACAAAATTCCGAATGGATTGACTCCTCTAGAATGTTCATTTTCATCGAGTGATGTAGGAAACAAAGAAAAACATAAAGAATAGGAGTCGAAAATGAAAGTGGGTGAAATTGTTTCCTTGAACATTGGGACACCCGATTGTCCGAAGAATGTTAATATAGGTGCCCAATGTTTTGATGAAGAAAAATTGAAGTTCACTAAGTTACTTCATGAATTTCAAGATTTTGTTTCTTGGTATTATGAGTATCTTCATGGTTTTGATCCTACTCTTATAGATCATGTCATTCCTATAAAGGAGGGAATAAAATAGGTTAGGAAAAAACAAAGACCCATTAACCCTGCACTGGAAGCAAATATTCAGAAGGAGTTGGAAAAACTCTTGAAAGATCGGATGATTTTCCCTATTAAGTATTCTAAGTGGGTTTCCAATTTGGTTCCCATTCAGAAAATGATTGGTCGGATCAGATTATGCATTGATTTTCGCTCATTGAATAGAGATAACATAAAAGACCATTTTTCTCTTCCTAATATTGAAATGATTTTGCAGCAAGTTGCAAGGTCACAGATGATGTCCTTACTTGATGGTTTTTCTGGTTACAATCAAATCAAGGTAAAAAGGACAGATAAATATAAAACCACTGTTATTACACATTGGGGAACTTCCAATTATGAACATATGCCTTTTGGTTTATCTAATGCAGGTGTCACTTTCCAAAGAGCTATGCAAATAGATTTTGACGATCTGATCGACAAAATTATTCAGATTTATCTTGATGACTTAACTGTGTATTCAAAAAACCAATCATACCATTTTGGTCATATTAGAAAGGTTCTCATGCAATGCAGGAAATTTGGAATTTATTTAAATCCTTCTAAGTCTATCTTCGGTGTTACCAAGGGAAATCTCCTTGAACACATTGTCTTTGATTCAGGAATAAGCATAGATCCCGAAAGGATTCTTGCTATCTTAAATCTTCCTACTCCTATTTCCAAAAAGGAGGTTCAAGCCTTTATGGGTATTATCAACTTTGTCCATAGGTTTGTTCCTGATTTTGCTGTAATGGTCAACCCAATTCAGAACATTATTAAGAAAGATCGCTCATTTTCTTGGACTGATGATGTTGAAAATGATTTCGTAAGGATCAAGAAGGCAATCAGTTCCACACCAGTTTTGGCGAAGCCTGATTTTGAGAAATAATTTTTTATATATACTAATGCTACAAAGGAAACAATTTTTGTTATCCTCATGCAATGTGATGACCAAGTTGATGAGAAAATAGTAGCTTACATGAGTCAAATCCTATCAGATGATGAATTTAAATATTTTTATATTGAAAAACATGCTTTCTCTCTTGTTAAAATTGTGGAAATTTTTTTCCACTTTATCTTAGGTAAGCACACGCTCGTAAAAGTCCCTTTACCTGCTATCAAGTTTTTTCTCTCACAGACTTATGTTTTAGGAAATCTTGCACATTGGCTTGCCAAGATTAAGGAGCATGATTTAACTATCATGACTTCTAAAACCAGTAAGGGACATAAGTTATCCCTTCACTTAAATCAACATGTAGAAGCAAGTGAAGAAATTGATGAAAAAGATAGCTCTTTGTCAACACTATTTTATATTGATAGTCAAATTATTCTTGTAGCTGAACATCCTTGGTACAAGGATCTGGTGTATTACTTGAAAAAATAAAGATGTACAGATAACTTAGATACCCATCAAAGGAGAAGGCTCTGTCTTAAATCTTCCAGATATGTCATTTTAGGATACTTCTTTTTTAGGATATCTGTTGATGGTATGTTACTCCATTGTGTGAATAATGAGGAAGCACATAAATTGTTACAAGATACTCATTTATATTCAAATTCTTGTATTCATGTAGGAGGCCATTTTTCTGCTAAAACTATTTCTTTTATAATTATCAGGAAAGGGTACTATTGGCCTTCAATTTTTCGTGATTCTTATAATTTTTCAAGATCTTGTGACAAGTGCAAGAAGTTTTCTGGGAAAGATCATCTTTCTACCATGCCTTTACAACCTGTCCTCCCTGACTTTCCTTTTTCTAAATGAAATCTGGACTTATTGGTCCTGTTAATCCTCCATCTTCGACAGGGCAAGTTTTTACCTTGACAACCACAGACTATTTTATGAAATGGACTGAAGTTGTCCCACTTAAGCATTCACAAGATGAGCAGGTGTTTTCTTTCCTTGAGACTAATATTTTTTCTAGATTTAGTCTTCCTTTGGAAATTATTACAGACAACGGTCCCACTTTTATTTCTGCTAAGCTTAATCAGTTTCCAGCTAAACCGGGGGTTAAACATTTTACCTCATCATCTTATTATCCCCAAGGAAATGGGCAAGACGAGTCTACTAACAAGAATCTGGATAGAATTATCAAGAGGCTCATTGAAGATAATCCTCATCAATGGCATACTATCCTCACTTACGCCCTTTGGTCAGATCGCACTACCACCAAGGTGAGAACTGGTTGCACTCCTTTCCAGCTTGTTTATGGTCAAGAAGCCATTATGCCTACCGAGCTGCAACTTTCTTCTCTAAGGTTAATGCTACAGGTTGAAGAATTAAATTCTTCCAATATCTCTCAAAGAATGAATGTACTCTTGGATTTAGAGGAACAAAGGAAATTTTCCTTGGATGACATAAAGAGAAGACAACAAACTGTTAAAAGATATTTCAATAAAAGTGTCAAAGTTGTCAAATTTAAGGTTAATGAGAAGGTATTTCTTTGGGATTCAACTCATGCTAATAGAGGAAGGCATTCAAAGTTCCAAAAGTTATGGTTGGGTCCTTTTAAGATCACTTTTGTCCTGTGTGCAAATTCCTATATTCTAAAGGACTTGGAAGAGAAATTGTTTTCCTATAGCACCAACGGTTCCAACTTAAAACACTATGTGGAACCAACTTGAAATTTTAAATGTTGTTTGGTATTTTTTATGTATTATAGTTTTGATTATTTTCTTTGATTTTAGTTTATTGTTATTTCTTTTTGTTGTTTCATTTTTGTTGTTTTATTTCTTTATTGACTTCTTTTCTTGTTAGAAATAAAATGTTGGATCATTTTTTCCACAACAACGTTATTCTACAAGTATTGTTAATAAATAACAATCAAGTAACACATCTGTCATGATGTTCCCCCTTGAAGACATCATTGAAATTGTTATCTTCTTTAACTGTTGTTAGATAAGATAGTTGGTTTTACTCCCTATTCTTCTTTCATTTTCTTCCATCTGCTCCAAGATTCAAAAGATCACACCAGAAAATTTTTCTCCTGGAAGTCAAGAATGATTTCACTATGATTAATCAAATGATTATGCATACAGGGATAAACCCCATCATACTTAAAAATTTCCATGAGTTATTCCCAAAATTCCAAATCATTTTTTCCCTTAAACTTCTAACTTCCCCCTATGACATAATCATTTTGATGTCTATTTCCTTGATCTAATGTTCACCTGGTCTGCGAAAACATACAATGTGAGTTCTTAATCTGTTGGAAAAATATTTCCCTGTGGAGTTGCCAGTTTGTTGACGCTTAAAATCGCAACGTTGAATACTGCTTGTAAATGATTTCTAAGCTCTATTATTTATTTATTATAATAACAATTAACTAGTAGGTGGGACCCCCTTGTAGACTAATGGTGCTATGATGGATGTGTTACACTTATATGTTTTCA
>ML784931.1:447282-494764 GCA_009831015.1 Picea engelmannii
CCCCCCAACACTATCTTGTTGATGAGGTATTTGAGATATGAATGGTCTGTGAACATATTGAAATGTTTTCCCAATAAATAATGTCTGAACTTCTGAAGTGCATAGACCATAGCTAAGCCTTCTCTCTCTGTGGTATTATAATTTTTCTCTGATTCTGATAGTTTTTTGCTAGCGAACACTATAGGATGGTACAATTCTCCTGATCCTGGCTATGCCATAATAGCTCCAAGTTCTATGGCTGATTCATATACATGTACATGGAATTCCTTTTCCCAATCTTCTCTTTCAGGGTGTCCAATCCTCACTGACAATCCTCATTCCACTAAAACTTACTATCTTTTCTTAACAATTTATCCATTGGTGCAGTGATCTACACATACCCTTTTATAAATTTCCTGTATTATCATGTGTGTCCCAGTTTTTATCTTAACTGACATACTAATTTCGGTGGTGGTAGATTAACAATTACTGCAATAATGGTAGGATCTACTAGCAAGCCTTGTTTGCATACTATATGGCCCAATAGTATCCCAAAGGGTGTTCTGAAGATGCACTTATTGATGTTTAACAATATATGACATTGTTTGCATATTTCTAACATCAAACTCAACACCCCTACATGGTCTTTCAATAGACTATAGACTGTCTAATCATCCAGATATACCTCTTGAAACTGGTGGATGAATTCTTTGAATGCAGCTATGACTACTCTAGAAAATATTGTTGTTGCATTCTTCATTCCAAATGGCATGACTATGTACTAGTAGGATCCCCATTGCGTGGAAAAATTGGTCTTGTATCTGTCTTTTGGGGTTATCTTGATTTGATGGTATCTTGAGAATCTATCGGTGAATGAATAATTTTCATGTCCTCCTATGTTCTCCAACACCTCATCTATGAAAGGAGTAGGGAACGGGTCATGTAGGAACACATCATTTAGCTTCCTCAGATTGACACATATCCTTATCACATGTAACACCCCAGGTTTTGAACCCCATTTTTAAATAATGTATTGTCTTAATGATGAGAGGCCAGAGTGCCCAGAAAATTATTGAAGGGCCGGTATACCCAAGAAATGTAATGTTTTGATCATTAATAATAATAAACACATCGTTGGCTACTAGACAGATAAGGAATAGAGTTATAGGGGGCTATGATTCCACAAGAGAGGGATCTTGAGGGACTATGTATTATTCCTATTTTCTTATTACCCTTTTGTCTAAGGGAGGGGAGAGGTTATGTAAACTTCTTAGGAAGGCCAGGGGGTTCTTGTTTTCCCCACAAGGTTACTTAAACCCACCTCTAGTTTGATGGGGGGGTTTGACTAATGTTTTGTTCATTGGTTCCCTGTGCGTTCATTCATTCCCCTCACAGACTTTCATGCACTCCCTAACCCATTCATCAACTCATTCTCACCTACGTCTTGGTTGTCAAAGCGAAAGACAACAAAGATATTGAATATTTAGCCACATTATAGTTGGTTGTAATTGTCACTAGTGTGATACAACCATGACTAGGGGTCTGCATGTCTGAAATGCATTGGCCCATACCCTGTGTTACTCACAACTACGAGTCCTGAGAGTTATAGCTTAAGTTCCTGGACCAGTTGCGCTGGAGACCCGAATAAGGAGAAGGATTGCCTGAGGGACTGCGTGGCAGAGAAAGGTGGAGGTCCATTCTCTCGTGTGGTGCAATATGGATAGAAGTAAGATGGGTACTTGGATTGTTGTCGGTGTTGGGAAACCTGTGAGAGCTTGAGAGTTGAATGGTTTGGGAACCCAAGTAACACTCTGGAACTATCCTTATGGATTCATAGCCCTGGCTTGGGGGTGACATTGCTGTTGAGATTTGGAGCAATGGTGTCTACTATTGGGTGGAACGTCCTTGGTCTGCAGCCAATTGGTGTCATATTTCATAAAGATAAGTTCTCTCTGTCATGGTATCATTGCATGTATATGAATTTTATTTTCACTGCATATTAAATTATCGTTTAATTGAATCTTTAGACTATGAATGCTTCCTGATTATTTTTGTGCATGTCTCTAAATTCTGTTATCTTATGCAACCTTAATATATAAAGAAGGTTTCAGTATGAGATAGAAGTCCAAGGGTGGGCTTGCAGGTAGTGTACTTGACCTATGGGTGGCTAGGTATGTTACAGAATGGTATCAGAGCTTCTGGTTGAAACACTGGGTTGGTATGGGTTGGGTCTAATGGTCAGAATCTCATGGTCAGGATCGAACTCTGATCATGAAATTGAAAAGATTAGGAGGAATGGCGTTGCAAAAGCTACGTAGGAGACGAAACATCATAGAACCTCTGTGAGGGTTTGATGGATCGTGACCGCTCCTTTTTAATTTGGAAGCGATCGCCACCATATGATCGGAGAGATACCTCACGACCGTAAGATCTAGAGAAGATGTAGGAGAGTTATCCTGGAAACCTTTTGCGATTTTAGCTACTGGGAGAAGCTAGGTGCGCTGGTGCATGAAATCCTGATACCCAAAAATTTGAAGTCTCGAAAAGATATACATCGTAGATATGAGGAGGAAATCTTGATCGTTGTATCAAGCAAAAGGTAGATCACAATTTCACGATTTCAAAAATCGGAAGAAGTGGGATGTGCTGATGCACAAACTCCCGAAACCCGAAGTCCTGAAACGAAAGGTGAACGTGGTGGGACCCGATGATGTCACC
Source organism: Picea engelmannii (assembly GCA_009831015.1). Taxonomy (NCBI): domain Eukaryota; kingdom Viridiplantae; phylum Streptophyta; class Pinopsida; order Pinales; family Pinaceae; genus Picea; species Picea engelmannii. The sequence goes on from ML784931.1 coordinate 449,980, forward strand.
ATAAATGACATGGACCTTCCTAAACCTACCACATGCCACTTCCTTAAGTTGGTGACAACTATACTATGTGGACCCGGGGGTAAAGTAGATCATCATTTCGGATGTCGGAAGATTGGGAGGAAGCTAGTTTGAAAACTCTCGAAGCCCTGAAGCCCGAAGAACCAAAGTGATGAGGCACGATGATGTCACCTGGGATGACGTTGACACATGGAATATGTGCCACATGTCAGTAATATTTTGGCATTTGGAACATTGAAAAGACGATTAGAACGTGACATGTGTCACCCGCCCGATTGGGCCACGTGTCTTCTTCCAGCATTTTTCCATGTGGCGATAGATCGTGCAATTCGAAAGACTGGGCACTCTAGAAGGAAAGGTGTGATAGCTTGCGTTGGGTCAAAAATCTCGAAGGCATGAAGGCCATAGTATATATATCGATCATTGATTCCAGAGGACACGCGTCGAAGGATCGTCAACTTCGGGTGAAATCACTTTGGGAGAAAATGAAGGAGGTAAGTTTGAAACTCTCAAAGCCCAAAGCGCTAAAGCAATTCACAACCATTGATCTGTGGGAGGGCACCTATCGTCAGATCAAGAAATTCGGGTAAAGGCATTCCGGGAGGAGGAAATTGAGAAACGTTGAGACTCCTGAAGCATGAAGTCTCGAAGTGGATCTTGATCATCGATCATGAGAGAGGACGAGGACCATTGATCTCGTCCTGGCTAGAAGTCCTGAAGTCCTGAAACTTTGGACAAGCACTTTTTCAGCTGAGCACAGGGTCATGGCCTTGGTCATATGCAATTTGAGAGCTGAGGAAGGAAGGCTAAGGGCCAAATTGGTTGTCCTCGAGATAAAGAAGTGCCAAGGAAGGATTTAACCACGGTTTCTAGTCGTGATGACCTAAGGAGGTGGTTTGAAGGAAGCTCCTGCGCAGGGTGAAACTCTGTGTCAGCTAAGGATAACAAAACACTGTTATTTTCATAGAATGGGGATATAATATCCACGAACAAAACAAGAAAGATACATGTAGCATGGTTTGGCATTTTTTTTTGTCTATCATACGCATAATTCTAACAAAATGGTCGCTTGCACATTTTGCAGAATTAAGAGGCTTAAGTGCATCAGCTCAAGATGCATATTGAGGAAATGGAAGAAGGTGAGGGAGCCTACAGTCATGAAAAGGAGGCCGAAGACCAGAATACCAGAGTTTTTAATGCAGAGATAGATTCCAATGGACACAAGGGAAAAGAAGAGCAAGAAACATTAATAGAAATGGTAAGAAGCCTGAGGATGGAAGTGCAAAGCTACAAAGCAGACAACAAGATACTGATGAGAGAGAAAATATAGATAAATGCTCAAGTGTTGCAGAGCTTAAACCAGTTGTAGAGGCAAATGAAGAAGGGATCAAACTCAAGACAAGAGGAAGAAGGCATGTATCATGAAAGAAGAGATGATCATGGAAGAGCCAGTTATTCCATAAGTGCTACTAGAGCCCATGGACACTACTCACATCCTTACCTAGAAAGAAAGTTTTATGCATCAGATTATCCCATAAGCAATCCATAAGTGTCTCATGTCAGACACCAAAGAAGGAAACAAGAGATAGATTGTTTGCAAGGAGATCTGAGGAAGCTCAAGCTTCCCTCCTTCGATGGTTAAAGAGAAAGGGAAGATGATGTCGAAGCATGGTTTCTTGGGCTCTGGAGATATTTTCAGTTGCATAACTATTCATCCAACCTGGAAACTAGGATTTCCACCTACCATTTACATGGGAAAGATGCAATGTGGTGAGATCAACTGAAGCAAGTGGAGCATGTTAATGAAAGCAAGATCACTTGGAAATAGTTCAAGAAGTACTTCTAGAAGGATTACCTCTCAGATAATTTCTATGACAAGAAAATGAAAGAGTTCTTTGAACTCAGGATGGGAAGCATGACTATGGCAAAGTACGAGAAGAATTTATTGGGATTGTTAAAGTATGTCAGGTTCATTGGTGATGAGAAAGTAAAAATACAGATATTTATAAGTGGACTATTGTCCTTCTATAAGAAAAATATCAAGTATGATGAACCCAATACCTTGGTTGAGACCATCAGGAAGGCTAAATACCTGCATGAGCAAGGTCAGGGAAGAGAATCCCTACATAAATATTGGAAGGAAAAGAAGAACAATAAGTTCGATCAGAGGAGGAAAGGATTCAAACCTCCCTTCAATAGGAATGAACCTAACGGAAATCGTCAAGATCGGTATGCTAAAGGGGAATCCAAACAAGAAGATTCCTTGGGAAAAAGGGGAAGGCCACCAATCCAATGTTGGGGATTCAAGGAAGATCACTTGTACAAGGATTGCCCACACAAAAAGGATAGAGTGAATACTGTGCACAACATCGAAGAGGCTACAACAGTCAGAGATATGGGGAGAATCTATGAAACTTTAAATGATCGACAAGTAGAGTACCGGTCCAATATGATCGAGGTGGAAGGTAAGATCTTAAATCATCTTGTTGCTATTTTGATTGATTCAGGAGAAATCCATTGTTATATTTATCCTAAGATAGTGGATAGATTACATTTGGATAAAAGTAAACCTGGAAAAACAAGTTTGGTTCAGTTAGCCACTGGAACCAAAAGAAGAATCCATGATATGGTCAAAAGTTGCTCCATAAGTCTTAATGGCATGAATACTAGTATGGATTTAAATATCATACCATTGGGGTCTTATGATATTCTGATTGGAATGAATTGGTTGGACAAGAATCATGTTGTCCTAGATTGTCATAACAAGACATTTACATGTCTTGATGGAAATGGAAAGTAGAGCACTGTGAAAGGAGTTCCAAGACCCATCTCTATAAGGGAGATTTTGACCTTACACCTGAAAAGATGTTTTAGAAAAGGATGTCAAATGTATGCAGCTCATGTGGAAGAGCCAGATAATACAAAGGGGCCAAACCTTAAATATTTCTTGGTGCTACAGGAATTTGAGGATGTATTCCAAGGAATACTAGGATTTCCACCAAGAAGGGAGATATATTTCTCAGTTGATCTAGTGCCAGGAGCCGACCCGGTGTCAAAAACACCTTACAGAATGAGCACAACAGAGTTAAAAGAATTACAAATGTAGTTGGAAGAATTGTTGAAGAAAGGGTACATACATCCAAGTGTATCACCTTAGGGAGAACCAGTACTTTTTGTCAAAAATAAGGTTGGAACCTTGAGGTTGTGTATTGACTTCTGATAGTTGAACAAGTACATTATAAAGAAAAAGTATCCTTTACCCCGGATTGATGACCTCTTTGACCAGCTAAGAGGAGAAAAGATATTTTCAAAGATTGACCTGAGGGCAGGATACCATCAGGTAAGAATCAAGGAAGAAGACATCCATAAGACAACCTTTAGGACCAGGTATGGGCATTATGAATTTGTAGTGTTGTCGTTTGGACTAACCAATGCACTAGTTGTATTCATGTGCTTAATGAATGGCATTATCAGAAATTATCTAGAAATGTTTGTCATAGTATTCCTGGATGACATAATTATCTACTCTATGTCTGAAGAGGAGCATGAACATCACTTGAGACTGGTATTGGCCCTTGTAATTAATACTTGTGGACTGGGAAATACTTTTTGAGGCTATAAAACATAGGGTGATATTCCTAACTATCTTATCTTAGCCAGGCAGGATTAGAAAATGATTGAGTAAGATAAATTATACCTTTTCCTCAACATTTATTTGGCAACCATACTGGGGAGATATTCCATATATCTTTGGTTGATTGTATTCTTGATTATCATTGAATATATTTATATTTCTTCTTTTGATTCTTTGAATGTTTCTTTTCTTCATGACAGTACCTATTACAAGGAAACCCAATATTGAGCCCGATCTTAACGATCATACCAACATTGCTTTAACCTTATTCAATACCATCTTAGAAACTGCTAATACCTGGGTTGAGCTTGAACGCTCATGGGCAGTGATTGAATAAGACATAAGTGTCCAAGAACATTTGGAAGCTAGGAAAAGACAACCTAGGAATCGGCCATAGCTTTATTTTTCCTAAAGTTTTGACCTTATTTTCATGTTCTTAAACCCTCACATCTCTAGGAGAAGAAGAGGTTTATCACTTGAGTTCAACCCTATTGCTGAAATAAGAAGAATAAACATTGTTTTTTCAACCCAACAAGGTACTCTGAGGAGAACTTTGTCTGATTCAGCTAGTTTGTCTTTCTCTCCCTTACCTATAGTTCACAAGATGGCACCTAGTGGTGGTTCTAGTGGCACTGGAGGTGCTTCTTCATCTCAACCTTTAGCCTCGTCAGTGATTGGTAGCTTGTATAGTCATAAAATCCCTATCCAATCTACCACCAATCCCATTAAGGTCATAAAGAAGTATGGTCTCCTTCAATTTGAAGAAGATGCTACTACTAGTCTGCAACATGTTTCCTCTCCTTTGAACCTAGCACCTGCTACTCGTCCACTTCCAAAATTCAAAGAGCATCTCCCTAAGTTTTTAGGAAATAACACAGTCACTACGAATGAACACTTGGTTGCATTTTCTAATGATGCTCACAACATAGGAGCCAATTACAATGACACTTGTATGCGCGTATTTGTTAATTCCCTTGAAGGGAAAGCAACGGTCGATTTCTTTGATCTTCCTCCCAAGATTCTTTCCACTTGGGAGTAGTTAGTTTATTGGTTAAAATATACTTATGGGGAGTCTAAGAGCCCAACCGAGCAATTATGGGAGTACAATAACATTGCTTATAAAGACGGTGAGACTATCAAGTCTTTCAACTTACGTTTCACCAAGTTATGTAACCAAATTCCCTAACTTATTCTCCCTTAGAACCAAGTATCTTTTATGCATTACTACAATGCTCTATCTTCCCCCTACCATCATAGGCTTGAAGAAAAAGATATCGACAATCTTGGTTCCACTCTGCATACTTGTCTAGAGTATGAAGAAAACCTTGAAAGAACAGGCCTTCCCAAGGGAGAATCAGTTAAACAAATGGACATGTCCACCCTCTTACAACTTGTACAAAACATGAATAACCGAATGATAGCATATGAGCGAAAGGGAAATTTCCCTTCACTTACACCTAGGGCCTCATCTTCTTCTTCACCACCCTTTAGTAATCCTAATGAAAACAATTTTTAGCCTAAAGCCATCATGCCTCGCAGCTGGTGTAAATTTTATGAGGAACACCATGAGGAAAGTACTTGTGAGGTAAAGAACAGTACCAGAGATAAAATCTTTGGAAAAAGGCTTGAAACTATTATTGGTGTTCTAGATTTTTCATAACTAGAGGATGTCATGATCATAGATACTAGGAATAAATCATATTCTTCGAAAGGTAAATATGATCCTCCTCACACTTATTCTAGCCCAAGCTCATATTCATCAAATGCTACTATAAAAGTTACTAAAACTCTTGAGATTCAAGGAACCCCCTCCCCTCTTCCCTCTTACAAATACAACATTCTCAATTGATTAGCTAATATTAAAGCCAATGCTACCCTCCTGGACATGGTTTTCGTCCTTGAGCAACAAAAGCATTTGAAAATTTTCATGGAAGGAAAAGCTTCCATCGTAGCCAATATCTTTGAAGAGGTTGATGAAGAGGAATCAACTATCAATAAAGTAGGTGTACATAATTTTAGACACCCTGTAAAAAAAAACCAATTTTTCATTTATGTAAAGATTATTGACAAAATAGCCCATTGTTGTCTGATTGATGGCGGTTTGGGCCCAAGCGTAATGTTGAATTTTTTTATGGAAGAGATAGGATTGTCTTGTACAAATGAAAATGCCAGAAGCATGCTCTCTTATAATAGTTTACAACAGTCGACCATAGGTGATATCAAAGATGTGACCTTGGTTTTGTGCGTGCATCCTGAAATAAGGAAATCCCTTAATATTCAGGTAATTGACATGCCAGTGAGTAATTATTCAATCATATTAGGAAGATACTGGCAAGCCTTGACAGGTGGATACCTCTCACTCGATGGGACACACTTATCAGTTCCTTGGAATGGGAAGAACATAATAGTCCTAAGAGAGGGAATAATTTCACCTTATATAGAAAGTATCCCACATCCTAATGTAAATTATATCGAGGAGGACCTAGGAGTGTATTCCATCTTTGCATATGATGACAACACTACCTTGGAACAAATCAACCTATAGGATGGGATGTGGCATGTGCACTTTGATGGTTCATGCTCCAATGAAGGAAATGGAGATGCAATTATCTTGTACTCTCTTGTGGGTAAAATTCACAACTTTTCCTATAGGTTAGAGTTTGCTTGCACAAACAACGTCACCAAATTTGAAGTGTTACTGCTAGGCATTGAAAATGCCTATAATTTAGGTTGTGGTCACCTTACATTTTTTGGGGACTTTGAACTTGTTGTAAACCTTGTACGTAAGATATATTCTCCTAGAAACAAGTTAATGAAATGATACACCCAATTTTTTTGGGCACTTATCTCGAGATTTCTATCTTTCAATATCACTCATGTTAAAAGGGAATTGAACTCAATGGCTGATAGGTTAGTTGTTTTTCCAGCCTCTCCTAATCGACAACTTCTGCCACAAAGACCTGATTGCACCTTTCAATCTTTGTATCGTCTTCATATCCCTGACAATGTAGAGACATGGCAGGTCTTTCCCTAGTGATGAGAGCATCTGTGCTTTCATGCAAAATGAACCTTATAATCCTAAGGATATTATATCAATGGAAGATAACAAAATTCCGAATGGATTGACTCCTCTAGAATGTTCATTTTCATCGAGTGATGTAGGAAACAAAGAAAAACATAAAGAATAGGAGTCGAAAATGAAAGTGGGTGAAATTGTTTCCTTGAACATTGGGACACCCGATTGTCCGAAGAATGTTAATATAGGTGCCCAATGTTTTGATGAAGAAAAATTGAAGTTCACTAAGTTACTTCATGAATTTCAAGATTTTGTTTCTTGGTATTATGAGTATCTTCATGGTTTTGATCCTACTCTTATAGATCATGTCATTCCTATAAAGGAGGGAATAAAATAGGTTAGGAAAAAACAAAGACCCATTAACCCTGCACTGGAAGCAAATATTCAGAAGGAGTTGGAAAAACTCTTGAAAGATCGGATGATTTTCCCTATTAAGTATTCTAAGTGGGTTTCCAATTTGGTTCCCATTCAGAAAATGATTGGTCGGATCAGATTATGCATTGATTTTCGCTCATTGAATAGAGATAACATAAAAGACCATTTTTCTCTTCCTAATATTGAAATGATTTTGCAGCAAGTTGCAAGGTCACAGATGATGTCCTTACTTGATGGTTTTTCTGGTTACAATCAAATCAAGGTAAAAAGGACAGATAAATATAAAACCACTGTTATTACACATTGGGGAACTTCCAATTATGAACATATGCCTTTTGGTTTATCTAATGCAGGTGTCACTTTCCAAAGAGCTATGCAAATAGATTTTGACGATCTGATCGACAAAATTATTCAGATTTATCTTGATGACTTAACTGTGTATTCAAAAAACCAATCATACCATTTTGGTCATATTAGAAAGGTTCTCATGCAATGCAGGAAATTTGGAATTTATTTAAATCCTTCTAAGTCTATCTTCGGTGTTACCAAGGGAAATCTCCTTGAACACATTGTCTTTGATTCAGGAATAAGCATAGATCCCGAAAGGATTCTTGCTATCTTAAATCTTCCTACTCCTATTTCCAAAAAGGAGGTTCAAGCCTTTATGGGTATTATCAACTTTGTCCATAGGTTTGTTCCTGATTTTGCTGTAATGGTCAACCCAATTCAGAACATTATTAAGAAAGATCGCTCATTTTCTTGGACTGATGATGTTGAAAATGATTTCGTAAGGATCAAGAAGGCAATCAGTTCCACACCAGTTTTGGCGAAGCCTGATTTTGAGAAATAATTTTTTATATATACTAATGCTACAAAGGAAACAATTTTTGTTATCCTCATGCAATGTGATGACCAAGTTGATGAGAAAATAGTAGCTTACATGAGTCAAATCCTATCAGATGATGAATTTAAATATTTTTATATTGAAAAACATGCTTTCTCTCTTGTTAAAATTGTGGAAATTTTTTTCCACTTTATCTTAGGTAAGCACACGCTCGTAAAAGTCCCTTTACCTGCTATCAAGTTTTTTCTCTCACAGACTTATGTTTTAGGAAATCTTGCACATTGGCTTGCCAAGATTAAGGAGCATGATTTAACTATCATGACTTCTAAAACCAGTAAGGGACATAAGTTATCCCTTCACTTAAATCAACATGTAGAAGCAAGTGAAGAAATTGATGAAAAAGATAGCTCTTTGTCAACACTATTTTATATTGATAGTCAAATTATTCTTGTAGCTGAACATCCTTGGTACAAGGATCTGGTGTATTACTTGAAAAAATAAAGATGTACAGATAACTTAGATACCCATCAAAGGAGAAGGCTCTGTCTTAAATCTTCCAGATATGTCATTTTAGGATACTTCTTTTTTAGGATATCTGTTGATGGTATGTTACTCCATTGTGTGAATAATGAGGAAGCACATAAATTGTTACAAGATACTCATTTATATTCAAATTCTTGTATTCATGTAGGAGGCCATTTTTCTGCTAAAACTATTTCTTTTATAATTATCAGGAAAGGGTACTATTGGCCTTCAATTTTTCGTGATTCTTATAATTTTTCAAGATCTTGTGACAAGTGCAAGAAGTTTTCTGGGAAAGATCATCTTTCTACCATGCCTTTACAACCTGTCCTCCCTGACTTTCCTTTTTCTAAATGAAATCTGGACTTATTGGTCCTGTTAATCCTCCATCTTCGACAGGGCAAGTTTTTACCTTGACAACCACAGACTATTTTATGAAATGGACTGAAGTTGTCCCACTTAAGCATTCACAAGATGAGCAGGTGTTTTCTTTCCTTGAGACTAATATTTTTTCTAGATTTAGTCTTCCTTTGGAAATTATTACAGACAACGGTCCCACTTTTATTTCTGCTAAGCTTAATCAGTTTCCAGCTAAACCGGGGGTTAAACATTTTACCTCATCATCTTATTATCCCCAAGGAAATGGGCAAGACGAGTCTACTAACAAGAATCTGGATAGAATTATCAAGAGGCTCATTGAAGATAATCCTCATCAATGGCATACTATCCTCACTTACGCCCTTTGGTCAGATCGCACTACCACCAAGGTGAGAACTGGTTGCACTCCTTTCCAGCTTGTTTATGGTCAAGAAGCCATTATGCCTACCGAGCTGCAACTTTCTTCTCTAAGGTTAATGCTACAGGTTGAAGAATTAAATTCTTCCAATATCTCTCAAAGAATGAATGTACTCTTGGATTTAGAGGAACAAAGGAAATTTTCCTTGGATGACATAAAGAGAAGACAACAAACTGTTAAAAGATATTTCAATAAAAGTGTCAAAGTTGTCAAATTTAAGGTTAATGAGAAGGTATTTCTTTGGGATTCAACTCATGCTAATAGAGGAAGGCATTCAAAGTTCCAAAAGTTATGGTTGGGTCCTTTTAAGATCACTTTTGTCCTGTGTGCAAATTCCTATATTCTAAAGGACTTGGAAGAGAAATTGTTTTCCTATAGCACCAACGGTTCCAACTTAAAACACTATGTGGAACCAACTTGAAATTTTAAATGTTGTTTGGTATTTTTTATGTATTATAGTTTTGATTATTTTCTTTGATTTTAGTTTATTGTTATTTCTTTTTGTTGTTTCATTTTTGTTGTTTTATTTCTTTATTGACTTCTTTTCTTGTTAGAAATAAAATGTTGGATCATTTTTTCCACAACAACGTTATTCTACAAGTATTGTTAATAAATAACAATCAAGTAACACATCTGTCATGATGTTCCCCCTTGAAGACATCATTGAAATTGTTATCTTCTTTAACTGTTGTTAGATAAGATAGTTGGTTTTACTCCCTATTCTTCTTTCATTTTCTTCCATCTGCTCCAAGATTCAAAAGATCACACCAGAAAATTTTTCTCCTGGAAGTCAAGAATGATTTCACTATGATTAATCAAATGATTATGCATACAGGGATAAACCCCATCATACTTAAAAATTTCCATGAGTTATTCCCAAAATTCCAAATCATTTTTTCCCTTAAACTTCTAACTTCCCCCTATGACATAATCATTTTGATGTCTATTTCCTTGATCTAATGTTCACCTGGTCTGCGAAAACATACAATGTGAGTTCTTAATCTGTTGGAAAAATATTTCCCTGTGGAGTTGCCAGTTTGTTGACGCTTAAAATCGCAACGTTGAATACTGCTTGTAAATGATTTCTAAGCTCTATTATTTATTTATTATAATAACAATTAACTAGTAGGTGGGACCCCCTTGTAGACTAATGGTGCTATGATGGATGTGTTACACTTATATGTTTTCATAGTCTTAATGATGCTTACATAGTCTTCTATAGTTGATGATTCAAGTCATGGTTTCATTCGTTATGACAACATGGTTGGTTGATGTGTTATTGCTAGATGGTGTTGGTGGTCACTCATGATACATGGAAGTGCTATGGATATAAGGATTATTTTGTTACAGGTGTTATGTTATGCATTAAACATTGATTAATGATCTTACACATGATTTCATGAAAAATATGATATGGGAGCTTGAACAAAAAACAAAAGGAAGAAATCTATGAATAATTCCTAAGGTTATTTCAATGGCGACAAATCAAAGGTGATAGACCTAGCTTCTAGAATTATGAGCTTGAATAAAGGATTATGTTTGAATCATATATGATAATATTGTAGCATTTGTTTGTTGTTAAATGTTTAACACGACTTAGGGTGGCACACTATGAAATGGATATAGCAACGGATTGTTGTTTAAATTAATGGTTGATGTTATGGTTATGGGTTGGCTTGTATGTTGAATTGAATAGGGTTGGGGGAGGAAGTGACGTGCATTTACTGCATGTCACTCAAACAAACCTTGACCCTATCACCCTAGCCATAGTTGCATTTTTTTTTCTCTGGTGGTTGTGGAGGCTCCGTGAATTCAAGTTTTGAAAGGAAAACACAGTCTAACTCTTCCCTGAAGTGAGCTTTTTAGGTATGGTTTCATTAATTTCCATCCATGACGGGCCCTCTGTGTTATGAATCGATTTTTTGGCTTAGGGTTGCATGAGGCATGTGTTTTTTCTTAAGTTTTGATTGTGTATCAGTGTTGTGCTTATGGTTTCTTCTATGAATACTCTGGAATGTTGGTGTTTTAAAATAAAGGAATGGATGTTATTATTGTGTGGAGCCTGTGCATTGGTTATTGGTTTAAAACATGTCGGTCAAATTGGGGTTTTATTCTGGTTCTCTGTGGAAAATTATGACAATAGTGTAACAAGATTTGGTTTTTTATTGCACGGGTTTTTACCACCAGTCTGGTTATTAGTTGTTGTCCGTCTTGGTCGTTGTTATGATTCATTCCTCTAGGTTCCAATGCAACTGTTGAGAGTTTCATTGTTCTTGTTTTGTTTGGTCGATCCCTGAGATATCGTTTGTTATGGCATTTACTTCACTGTCACTATTGTCGAAAGCGTTGCACAGTCGAATATTTGTATCACCCAGAACTTTGAATGGAAGTCATATTGTGTTGGGTGGTCATGGGTTGTGCTCGGAAATTATTTCCACAATGATTATAAGAATTTTCCCCTCTCGTTATCCATTGGAGGTGGTTGACTGTTATGTTTGAATACCCTCACTATCAATTTTTTGGGTTATAATTTAAATGACTGTGGTGATTTTAGAAGAGCATGGGCTCTTTGTTTCTTCCAAGACTATTATTGATTACATGTGGTTGCTTCTCTGTGATAACTTATTTTAATAAAAAAGGGGGGGGCGAGTGATCTCTGTTTTCAAAGACGGTTTCTCAATTGAGCCATCTCTCATCACATCTCTGCAATAAAATTTTTAAAATAAGCATGAGATATCTCTGATCGAGTCTTTTTTGTTACCTCTCTGTGATAAATTTGTTTGAAAAATAAAGGGGTTATGGGTTACTTGCATCCCTGAGGACTTTCTGTTTGGTCGATTTATTGTTATTCCCTCCATTGTTGTGTTAAACCCTGGCACGATCATTGTCCCATCAAATTTTAAAAGACACATGTGTGCGATGTGGTTATGTTTCTCCTTGGGCATTATAAGACTTTGTCTTTTATTGGGAATTTTTTCTAAAGGAACTCTGTACATGTTCAAATTTCAAGAATCTCAGGCTCAGAGTTGCATGTTATTGGTTAACTATTACTTTCTAATCAGGAATTGTGTTGATTATATTAATGAACGTATGTGTATGATTGAATCGGGGCCCGATTATGAGTTTTAATGCAAACAAATTATGTCAACAGTGTTGGAAAGTCAAAAGTTGGAGGTTTATATTGGACCTGTTCTTATTTGAATTAAGAAATGAATAATTTGATGGTTGGAGTCACTGTGTATATTTCTTTTTTCTTTTTTAAGGAAAAGGGGTTTGCATTGGAACAAGAAGGACTGTGACTCGAAGGGTTATAATTATAGAATTGGAAATGATGTTATTATGTTGTTTATAGATATTGTTTAAGATTCAGGAATAAGCATAGATCCCGAAAGGATTGTTGTTATCCTAAATCTTCTTGCTTCTACTTCGAAAAAGGAGGTTCAATCCTTTATGGGTATTATCAACTTTGTCTGTAGGTTTGTTCCTGATTTTGTTGTAATGGTCAAACCAATTCACAATATTCTTAAGCAAGATCGCTCCTTTCCTTGGACTGATGATGTCGAAAATTCTTTCATAAGGATCAAGAAGGAAATCAGTTCTGCACTGGTTTTAGCGAAGATGCATTTTGAGAAAGAATTTATTATATATACTAATGCTACAGAGGAAGCAATTTTTTCTATCCTCGTGCAATGTGATGACCAAGTTAACGGGAAACCAGTATCTTACATGAGTCAAAGCCTGTCAAATGATGAATTTAAATATTCTTATATTGAAAAACATGCTTTCTCTCTTGTTAAATCTGTTGAAATTTTTTTTCCACTTTATCTTAGGTAAGCACACGCTCGTAAAAGTCCCTTTACTCGTTGTCAATTGTTTTCTCTCACAGATGTATCTTTCAGGAAAGCTTACACATTGTCTTGCCAAGATTCAAGAGCATGATTTAACTATCATGACTTCTAAAACCATTAAGGGATGTGACTTATCCCTTCACTTAGCTCAGCATGTAGAATCAAGTGAAGAAATTGATGAACAAGATAGCTCTTTGTCAGCACTATTTTATATTGACAGTCAAATCCTTACTATAGTTGAACATCCCTGTTACAAGGATCTGGTGTATTACTTGCAAAATTAAATATGTCCAGATGATCCAGATGGATATCGGTGGCCACCCACCTTTTCCAACTGGCTCAAAACAGTTTTCTGGCAATTTTGGTAATTTACTGTTTTTAACAGTTTTTCACTTCTGGAGTCGTTTTGAGGCCCTAAACGATGTTTTTTGGGAAAATGGGTTACAATAAGGAATTTCCCTCCATATTTCATCCAAAATGAATATTCTCGATGATACCTTTCCAACGAGATATCATGCACCTAAAACGGAGATCGTATGCAAAAGTTACGACCCCGAGAAGTTGATGTACTAACTTACCCAAATGAGGCCCACATGACTTTTGGCGCTTCATCTCCTAGGGTTAGGTTTTTGGATGTATAGGGTTTTTGGCATTTCTGTTTATTGTAAAAAGGCCTTCAGAGCCTCATTGTAATCATCTTCTTGGGAATGAGCACAACCGTCACATCTCTTCTCAGAGATAAGCCGCCACCATTCCAACAAGATTGTTTTCCACTGCATTTTACAGTTTCATCTTATTTCCTTACTAAATAGAAACTAGTTTCATCTTATTTTACTTTTTGAATAGAGAAAAATTTACTTTTGCGCTCCTCAAAGTCATTCCTCATGTCAAAGATTGGTGGGACAATTTCTTTGAGAAAAAGGAAACAAAGGAACCCTCATTATTTACAGTCATGGTCATCTGGGAATCCTTCAGGGATGATATCAAGGAAAAATACTACCCTGTCGGAAGTTATGATGACCTGTATACAAAATGGACCACACTGTGGCAAGAAATAGACCAAGCAGTGCCTGATTTCACAAATATCTTCCATACCTTGCGCACCAAGATGGGTATCAAATATTCTGAGTGACATATGGTGCTCAAGTATCATGGTCCTCTACATCGATACATCCAGACTGAAATGGAATTTTTGGACATCACGTCCTTGGGCACAACCTATTGATTTTCTGTAAAAATTGAGCAGAAGCTCAAACAAAAGACGTGGAAATTTGGGCCTTGGAACCCGGCACAACAAAAGCAAGGAAAGGGTGGCCCCAACCCATAGAAAAAAGGACAGAACAAAGATGGACAACATCAAGAAAACCATTCCAAGCCACAGGAAAAGAAGGACACCGGAAAGATGAAAAAAGATATCGGGAAGTGGTGCGACTTCCATAAGAGTCCCTGGAATAACACTGTTGATTGCTGCTCCAAGCAGTCGCTAGTGGCTGAGGTGAAAGCCTCTTAATCAGATGCAGTTTATGACTCTGAGTTAGAACCAGAAAGGGGAAGATGGATCATTGACACAGAACCTAGTGCTATCGTTGCTACCACCAAGCTCCAGCCTAGTGAACCAGACGAGCTAGAGGAAGGCAAGCACCTCTTCCATTCACAGATGTGGGTGAAGCGTACCCCGCTGCACTTCATCGTGGATAGCGATAGCCAAAAGAGCCTCATCTCAGCTGAGGTTGTCAAGCGACTCGCTCTGCCAACAACGCCGCACCCACAACCCTACACCATTGGATGGCTTCGCTAGGGAAGCGATATCCACGTTAGCCAATAATGTCGCATGTCATACGACATCAAACCCTTCAAAGACAAGGTATTGCATGATTTTTCTCCTCTCAAAGTTTGTAATGTTCTTTTAGGCCAACCATATTTATGGAAACGTCATGTTGTATATGAGTCTAGGCCTCACAGTGTTATTATTAATTTGAACAAGAGATTGTACAAGATACCTGAGGCAGTTCCACCTAGTGCTATCTCCTTGATCTCTACCAAGCAATGTAGGAAGGTCATCTCACAGATGGGGAAGTTTGTCTTCTTTGTGATTCACTCTCAGAGTGAGCAAAAGATCACAGCCACATCCAGGGCCTTTATGGCTGACCTCTCCACACAGCAGAAGCAAGTGGATAAGATCATGGAAGAATACTCACACATATTCTCCTCACCTATCCGGGTACCTCTACACTGTCAGGTCAAGAACCCCATCGATATGACCCCAAGTGCATCGCTTCCCAATGGGCCAGTCTACTACCGCTCTCTGGTGGAGAATGAGGAAATCAAGCAACAGATCCAAGAACTACTCCACAAGGGGCACATCCATCCTATCTCATCACCGTGTGGGAGCCCAATTGTGTTGGTATAGAAGAAAGATGGAACTTGGCGACTCTGCATTGATTAGTGAGCCCTGAATAAAATCAGAGTCAAAAACCGGTACCTGATTCCTCGAATCGACGACCTCCTTGATCAGCTCATGGGGGCCAAATACTTCAACAAGATCGATCTAAAGTCTGGCTACCACCAAGTTTCGATAGAACATATAGATGTATGGAAGACTTCCTTCAAGTCAAAGGAAGGTCTTTTTGAATGGTTGGTCATGCCCTTTGGTTTGACAAATGCTCCAACAACTTTTATGAGGATGATGGACAATATCCTGCAATCATTCACCAATACTTTTGTAGTGGTGTATGTGGTTGACATCCTTATCTACAACAAGACTTGGACGAAACACTTGCAACATATTCAGCATGTTTTTCACACCCTACAACAACACAAGATGTATGCCAACTTGGATAAATGCTCCTTTGGCATGGACAGGGTCCATTACTTGGGCTACATCATTGACCAACATGGCGTACATGTGGATCCATCCAAGATCCAAGTCATTCGTGACTGGCCAGCCCCAACCACACTCATTGAGCTTCGGAGCTTCTTGGGCCTTGCCAATTTCTATCACAGGTTTGTGTTGGGATTATCCCATATTGCTTGGGACCTCAGCCAAGTAACCAGAGGTGGTGGTAAGGAAAAAATTGTGTGGGGTCGGTCCCAACAACAAGAATTCAATGATTTGAAGCAACGCTTGTGCTTAGCCCCAGTACATTCATTATTGGACCTGCAGTAGCCATTTGAGATCGAGACAAATGCTTCAAGATATGTTGTGGGCGTCGTTCTCACTCAACATGGCCACCCTGTGGCCTATCATAGTGAGACACTATTAGATGTTGTTCGCAAGTACCTGACTTATGATAAAGAGATGTACTCCATTATGCAAGACTCCTGCCAATGGAGGCACTATATTCTTGGGAAGGAGACAGTGATCCACACTGGTAATAATCCATTGTAGTTCATGCAGACACAAGGAAAATTGTAGAATGACCGCCATCAAAATTGGTCCACCTACTTGCAACAATTCCACCTCAATATCAAGTATAAAACATGAAGTACCAACCAAGTCGTTGATTTCCTCAGCCGACTGCCAATCGAAACACTCACCACGGTGCTAGACTCTTCTAGCCACGAGACCTCTGGATGGACCCAAATCTATGAGACAAACCTAGAATTCACCACGACCTACAAAATTTTGGGTGCAAACTCAGTGGTTGCTAATTTCTATCTTCAGGATGGGTTGTTGTGTTGTCTGGGCCACATCTATGTTCCATCAAGCGAGCAAGTGAAGATGATTTTGGAATCCCACTATAGTCGGGTGGCAGGACACTTCGGTGTCAAAAATACAGTGGCAATTCTACAAAAACATTTCTATTGGTTGAAACTTCGACAGGATATCAGCAAGTATATCAGGTCCTGCACTGACTACACTATTTCCAAACCGACCACTAAGAAACAGGGCATGTACACCCCTTTGCCTACTCCTAACAGTCCATGGGAATCCATATTAATGGACTATATGTCGGGCCTCCCATCCACCAAGAGAGGCAATGACTGTGATTTTGTGGTTGTTGATTGCTTTTCTAAAATGGTGATTATGGTCACCTACAATAAGAACATCACAACAGAGGCCACTGCTAAGATCTTCTTTGAACGAGTCTGGTTACATTTTGGAATCCCACAAACCATTGTCTCAGATCGAGATAGCCGGTTTCTCAGCACATTCTGGTCGAGCCTTTGGTCACTGCTGGACACCAAGCTCACCAAATCCATGACATTCCACCCCTAGAAAGATGGACAAACTGAGGTTGTAAATCGAATGATCGTGCACATCCTGCACATGTACAATTCAAAACACCCCCCCACATGGGATGAGAGTATTCCCTATGTTCAACATAGCTACAACCGATCCCTGCATATCTCCACCGGCTACAACCGCTTTCAGGTGGGGTTGGGATTTCAACCATTGGGTCCCATGGATGTTACACTAACCCTTGCGGCCACCTCAGACAACTCATATGCTGCTCCAAATGAAGCTGAAAAAGCCACTCGATTCATTGAGTGGATCCAGAACATCTTCCAATAGGTTCAAGATATTCTACATAAGTCCAATGCCAAGTACAAACAACACCATGATCAACACTGAGTGCAACATAAGTTTCAGGTGGGAGACAAAGTTTGGTTGCACTTGCAGAAAGAACGCCTCACAAGGCCCCATCAGAAGATTTTTCCACTCCGTTATGGGTCATAAACCATCACCAAGTTTGTGGGTGACAATTCTTTTGAGCTCAACATTCCTTCGTTCCTTGGCCTGCACCCAGTGTTCAACGTGGATCTCCTTTGGCCTTACTTCCCACCATTATTGGACACCTCAGAGGTAGCACAACAACTGACACCAAAAGAGCTCAACTCCGACTACATAAAAAATGCATCCAGTGATCATATTTTGGACACACAGATCAAGGGAACTCGACAACAAAGGATCCATCTTTATCGAGTCGTCAAAGCAGGGAAACTCCTACACCAAGGCAAGTGGCTCACTCGGGGCCAAATTCAGCAGAAATTTCCTCATCTAATGGGGGAACTCAACGCAATGGAGACAATTTCTTCCTAAGGAGGGAGGATTGATCTAGGTGTATATCAATGGCCACCTGCCTTTTCCAACTGCATCAAAACAGTTTTTTGGCAATTTTGGTAATTTACTATTTTTAGTAGTTTTTCACTTCCGGAGCCATTTTGAGGCCCTAAACAATGTTTTTTTGGGAAAAAGGGTTGTAATATGAATGTTCCTTCCATATTTCCTCCAAAATTAATCTCCTCGATGATACCTTTCCAACGGGATATCATGCACCTAAAACAGAGATCGTATGCAAAAGTTACGACCTCGAGAAGTTGATGTACTAAATTACCCAAACAGGGCCCACATGACTTTTGGTGCTTCATCTCCTAGGGTTAGTTTTTTGGATGTCTAGGGTTTTTTGCATTCCTATTTATTGTAAAAATTCCTTTAGAGCCTCATTGTAATCATCTTATTGTGAATGAGCGCAGCCGTCACATCTCTTCTCAGAGATAAGCCGCCACCATTCCAACAAGCTTGTTTTCCGCTGCATTTTACAGTTTCAGCTTATTTCCTTATTGAATAAAAACCAGTTTTATTGTATCTCTTTTATTTTTTGTTAATTATATTTTAATAATCTATATTCATTTCATTCTTCTCATAAAATCCAGATCACCATATAACGTAGATACTCATCAAAGGAGAAGGCTCTATATTGAATCTTCCAGATATGTCATTTTAGGAGACTTGTTTTTTAGGAGATATGTTGATGGTATGTTACTTTGCTGTGTGAATAATGAGGAAGCACAAAAATTGTTACAAGAGACTCATGGATCTTCAAATTATGTTATTGATGTAGGAGGCCATTTTTCTACTAAAACTATTGCTTTTAAAATTATCAGGAAAGGGTACTATTGGCCTTCAATTTTTCGTGATTCTTATAATTTTTCAAGATCTTGTGACAAGTGCAAGAAGTTCGCTGGGAAAGAACATATTTATACCATGCCTTTACAACCTGTCTTCCATGAATTTCCTTTTTCTAATTAGGGTCTAGACTTTATTGGTCCTATTAATCCTCCATCTTCAGCAGGGAAAGTTTTTATCTTGACAACCACAGACTATTTTACGAAATGGACTGAAGTTGTCCCACTTAAGAATTCACAAAATGAGAAGGTGATTTCTTTCCTTGAGACTAATATTTTTTCCAGATTTGGTCTTCCTTTGGAAATTATTATAGACAACAATCCTGCTTTTATTTTTGCTAAGCTGACTCAGTTTCTAGCTAAATTGGGGGTTAAACATTTTACCTCATTAGCTTATTATCCCCAAGGAAATGGGCAAGTTGAGTCTACTAACAAGAATCTGGTTAGAATTATCAAGAGGCCCATTGAAGATAAGCCTTGTCAATGGAATACTCTCCTCATTTATGCCCTTTGGGAAAATCGCACTACCACCAAGGTGAGAACTGGTTGCACTCCTTTCCAGCTTGTTTATGGTCAAGAATCCATTCTACCTACTGAGCTATAACTTTCTTCTCTAAGGTTGATGCTACAGGTTGAATAGTTAAATTCTTCCAATATCTCTCAAATAATGATTGCAGTATTGGCTTTAGATGAACAAAGGACATTTTCCTTGGATAACATAAAGAGAAGACAACAAATTGTTAAAAGATATTTCAATAAAAGTGCCAAAGCTGTCAAATTTAAGGTTAATGAGAAGGTATTTCTTTGGGATTCAACTCATGCTGATAGAGGAAGGAATTCAAAGTTCCAAAAGTTATGGTTGGGTCCTTTTAAGATCGCTTTTGTCCTGGGTGAAAATTCCTATATTCTAAAGGACTTGGAAGAGCGATTGTTTTCCTATAGCACCAACAATTCCCACTTAAAACACTATGTGGAACCAACTTGAAAGTTTAAATGTTGTATGGTATTTTTTCTGTATTATAGTTTTGTTTATTTTCTTTGATTTTACTTTGTTGTTATTTATTTTTGTTGTATCATTTTTGTTGTTTTATTTCTTTATTGACTTCTTTTCTTGTCAGAAATAAAATGTTGGATCATTTTTGCAACAACGATGTTATTTTGCAAGTATTGTTAATCAATAACAATCAAGTAACACAATTGTCTTGATGTTCCCTCTTGAATTCGTCATTGAAATTGTTATCTGCTTCAACTGTTGTTAGATAAGATAGTTGGTTTTATTTCCTATTCTTCTTTCCTTTTCTTCCATCCACTCCAAGATTCAAAAGAGAACTCCAGAAAATTTTTCTCCTCGAAGTCAAGAATGATTTCACTATGATTAACGTTGCATTGCTGAATTTTTTCCTTGACCGAAATTCTCTTGTGGGAGTTGGGATACCTAGCTCGGGTAACAAGTGGTAGCTCAACCTTGCGAGGTGAGCTGGGTGCTAGCAGTTCTCTATTATTGTGTGTGTTTCCCCTTTTACGGCTATGGGGGGCTCAGGGGGAAGAAGAGTACCCCTAGCATTGGCTGGGAGGTACCGATGAGGTCACATCGGTTGGCAAGCAGCAGCTGGATGGAGTGCACGTGGGACAAAAAAATCGGAGCATTCTCATTTGGCTAAGGTATGCCTATTAAAGTTGTTACTTGCAATGAAATTTAATTTACACATGTTATTTTTTCTGTGCTCGGTTGAAGATTTCATCGCCTTGAGTTTTATTGCACCCGCCTTCCTACGATATTTGTAATCCCCTTTGCTTGTTGTATTCTAAATTGATTTCCCGTGGCGAACCCAACCTCTGATTGCAATGAATTATCTGCGTTGTTTTTATTGATTAATGTGAAGAAAAATTGAGTTTTCATCTTTTGTCCCTTATCCCTTTAGTTATTAGTCCGTGCCTGAGAAGTCGGCTAGGAGCCAAATCGACGGTCGTCGCTCTGGTGTTTAAAGACCTATAGATTCAAATGCCCTGCTTTCCTGTGCATGGATAATAAGTGAAGGATAAATTTCTCCCAGTTATTTAACCCTTACTTATATCTATGGTTTTCTCTGATGATTAAACCCTGATCCTTGTGCCTTCTTGTGATTGAGCATCTCTTCTTCTTGATTGATTAAAACTCTGATTTTCTCTATGTTTTAATTGCTTAAACCTTGGTAAATCTCTGTGTTTTTGGTTGATAAAACTCTGTGTGTTGGAATGATAATTCCCATCATTTTAATGGAAAATATCTGCGTTTTTTTTTATGATGCCTAGCGTTGAGGAACAATAATCCTCTGTGTTTTGATGATTCCAGAGTTGAGACGCTAACCTCTGTGTTTTTATTATTAGATCATAGCATTCACCCCTATTTCTCTTGGTTTTTAACACAAGTTGTACCCCACAAATTTCTGAGCCATTACCAAGATCTTATACAATGAATTCACCCTTTCTTTTTACCCAGTGATTCCATCTTTTAACCCAACAATTTTATACTTAACTCAACGATTGCATTGTTGTTGTACATGCATTTGATGAACCACGATTACCAACGAATATCATTGTTGTTTTACCTACGTTTTTAATGTTATTAAACCCTTACCTATGCTTTTATTGAACCACGGTTATCCGCGAATTTCATTGTTGTTATACCTGCATTTTTAACATTTAAATGACAACGAATTTATACTATCAATGACAACGATTTAATATTTGACTTCGTTTTTAATATAAATTCACTGCAAGTTAACCATATGGATTGCGATTTCATGTGACAATGATTTAACATATATCTATATGACAACGATTATAAATAGTATTATGTTTGTGTTAAAGCATTATGTTATATGACAATGATTCTATTTGTGTAATAAATAGCGTTATGTTTGTGTTACGACATTTATGTTATATGACAATGATTCTATTTGTGTAATAAATAGCATTATGTTTGTGTAATAAATAAGCATTATGTTATATGACATCGATTCCATTTGTGTAATTAATAGCATTAAGTTTGTGTAATAAATATCCTTATGTTATATGACAGTGAATATACAGTTAGACAACGTTTAATTATTGTTGACAACAATAGTAATATACAGTTAGACAATGTTTTTATATGTTGACACCAATAACAATATACAATTAGACAATGTTTTTATATGTTGATACGAATAGAAATATACAGTTAGACATCATTTTATATGTAATGTCAGAGTAATGGATAGCATCATCATGGATAACGTTTTATTATTGTTGACAACAAAATGTTATTACACAATGATATTATTCATCAATTAGTTATGGTTATTTACCCAGCGAGACCATTATAATTATTAATAGTTTATCTATATCCAGAGACTTGTTAATTTAGACAAAAATAATATAGACAACAATGTCGAATATTTAATAGATTGCGTAGTTCATTTATACTATGTTAAGTAGTTCAATTTTTAATAGACAACGTAGTTCACCTTTTTAATGTTAAGTAGCTCACTTATATGAATAGAAAGCGTATATTTGCTGACAATGTTTATTGATTATGTTAAGTGGATATAGTAGTTCACTTTTAATGCAAAAATAAAACACGTAGTTATCCCATAAAAGGTAAAGAAAGATCAGATTAAGGAATGTATGATGCATGTGGATTCAGGAAATTAATGTGAGGTATGATTGGTTGAAGATTAGATTCTCAGGCGCCATTAACCATGTTGATGTAGGATTTATTTGGAATTTAATATGATGTATGCTTGTATAGTAGTTAATTTTCCTTTGTGTCTTGTCGACTTGTTGCTTGGGTGATTGGATATAGTCTTCTTGTATTATGACAGTTAGTTTGGTACCCTAGCACATTGGATTTAGCTTGGGATAAAGGTCTAGATATGTTATGTTGCACCATGGTTATTGTCACGCCTATAGCCCTGTGACGACATGATTCCTGATGAGGGGATCATTGCATGCCTTCATGGATAGATGCGAATGATGACCTGGCTGGAGTCTTGTGCTTCCTTATGTGGGCATTTTTTCATTGTAATTAATGTTGGTACTTGGTTATGTAACGCCTCAATGTGTTTGGTTTTGTGCGTCGTAGAGGTTTTCTAGTTACTGGTCATCTATTTGTTGTTATCTATCTATTGATTATCGCATGTTTCATCCAGTTGCTTGATGTGCTAGTGTGTTGAGTCGTTGTTGTTTGTTGCCTAATCTGTGTGCATTGTGTTGATCATCAAGTTGTGTGGTTTGACTGTGGTCGTCATTGCCTTCCTGCTTTAAAAACAAAACAAAAAAAAATTCACTTGCTTATGTCACTTGTAGTCATAACAATGGGGTTGGTACATATGGTATCAAAGCTAGTTCAACCCGCGACTTGGGATCACTACAAATTTCGTTGATTGATTTTTTATTATAAGGTTTCTGATTAAATTGATTTGTATTCATGCATGTAATCATGGTTAGAGGACATTGTGGAGGCATATGATGGGGTGCTAGGGGAGGAGGTGTGATGCCCCCAATAGCACCCATGCTTGAGGGATCTAACCCCCAGAGAGATGAACAGGTTGTCAGGCAGGAAAAGATAGTTGTGGGTGATGTGGTTGGGCTGATGAGGTCCTTTCAGTGGATGTCTAAGGCAATGATCAACCATTTGGATAGAGATGAGGCCAGGGCTCCAACACCCCCTGAGGGTCCACCGCCTGCTCTGGCGGTACTGATAGCATTCACCGCGAACTCGAGAAGGTCAAATTTATTGAGTTCTTTGGTGCCCCAGATGGCATAACCATCGAGGCATGGTTGGAGAATATGGCGATGTTCTTTGTGCTTCGCGAATATACCTCCAACATGAAGGTTCGCATGGCGGTATTTCAACTAAAGGGGAGTGCTCTTCTATGGTGGAAGACACTCCTGCCGCAATTGAACATGGCCTTCAAAGACATGTCATGGGAACTGTTCGAGGAACAGTTTTGAGAGAGGTATCTATCAGAGGAATTCATTGATTGTCATCTCAAATATGTCAACACCTTGTGACAGGGTGGTCATACGACGCTCATTTTATGGAGTTGCTTCAATATGCTCTGCACCTGAATACTAAGAAAATTAAGGTCAACAGGTTCTTGTTTGGCCTTAATGTCAGCATTCGTGCAAAGGTTAGGATTTTGATGCCTCAGACCTTGCATGATGTCATCCAAAAGGCCCTCATAGAAGAGGAGGAGGTTATTAGCGGGGTTCGGAGCAGGACTCCAGAGAGACCAATAGGGTAGGTGTCATCTGGTCCGCAGCAACATCAGACACCAGCTAGGAATTCACCAGGATATCTTGGCTTCCAAAGAGGATCCACTTTCAGTAAACCTAGGCGACCAGTGCCTTAGAAACAGACTCCTTACCGAGGGCCACCACACTAGCAACAACGTCGATCACAACAACAACATTTTAGGCCTGTTTAGCAAAATAGACCAGGGTTCCAGGATGGTGGGCCGTCAACTTCTACTTTGAGTACTAGGAGTACTAGACCGAAGAATTTGGACATGTCGGGAGCCACATTACCAGCGCGACTACCTAGTGGAGTGGACTAGAGAATATGGATCATCCAGAACGACTACCGTGGGAGATTTGGGCAAGGCCTATCAGATTCATGCAGTGGTGAATAACCGCCAGGTAGAGCACCAGTCGACTGTTCTCAAGACGTCAAGTACCGTCACTGACCAGACCCTTAGTATTTTGATAGATCCTGGTGCTACCAAGAGTTTCATTTATGGTACAGTGCTAAAAAGGATTAAGGTAAAGGCATTCGAACAGGATGAGTTTATCTTTGTAGAAATGGCTTCGGGAGCCAAACAAAAGGTTGGAGGGAAGGTTACAGGTTGTAGTCTTAACCTAGGAGAGTTTGTCACCAGGGCCAACCTGTACATCACGATATTAGGATCTTATGACATCGTGATCCGTATGGATTGGTTGGAATCGCATGAGGTGATACTCAATTGTAATAAGAAATGATTGAGATTGGTCGATGATGAGGGATAGAGACACGTGATTGTGGTCGGAACTAGGGAGTTTCCCTGAGGTTCATCTCTTCCTTACAACTACAGAAGAGAATGTGCAAGGTATGTAATATTTATGCGATCCTTGACTTAAATGAGAGGGATTAGCGGAAGGTCTAGAACACCTTCCAGTGGTGAGAGAGTTTTCCCGAGAGGGAATTGGAATTTACCATCGACCTAAAACCGGGAAATGAACCGATAGCAAGAATGCCTTATGAGATGTCGACCTCAAAGTTATAGGAGTTGAGAATGCAATTGAAGGAGTTGTTGGACCTGGGACTTATACATCCAAGTGTGTCACTGTGGGGTGCGTCGGTTATCTTCATACAGAAGAAGGATGGGTCATGGATACTCTGCATTGACTATCGTCAATTGAACAAGGCAACGATCAAGAATCAGTACCCCTTGCCAAGGATTGATGATATGTTCGATCAGATGAAAGGTGCGACAGTGTTTTCAAATATCAACTTGTGATCAGGGTATCGCCAGTTACGGATCAAGGAGGATGACGTCCCTAAGACCGCCTTTAAGACGAGTTTTGTACATTACAAGTTTACCATTTTACCTTTTGGACTAACAAATGCCCCTGGGGTATTTATGAGTTTGATGAATGGGGTGTTCCGTGAATACTTGGACAAGTTCGTCCAAGTATTCATTGACAATATTTTGATTTACTCTCAGACTATGGAGGAGCATGACAAGCACTTGCGCTTGGTACTACAGTGTCCACGAGAGAACAAATTGTATGGGAAATTGTCTAAATGATCGTTTTATCAATCAAAGATTCATTACTTGGGGCATGTCATCTCTAGTGAAGGTATTGCCATGGATCCAAAAAAGGTCAAGGCTATTATGGAATGGCCTACGTTGACGAATGTACGAGAAGTGAATAGCTTCATGGGTTTAGCGGGATACTATCAACAGTTCGTTGAGGGTTTCTCAAAAATAGAAATTTGATTACAGAATTGCAGAAGAAGAACAAGAAGTCTGTTTGGACCGAGAAATGTGCGAAGGAATTTTGGAGGTTCAAGGAGCTGTTAACAATGACATCAATACTGAATGTCTCTGAAATGGACACGAACTTCTTGGTATGCACTGACGCATCCGAGGAAGGCTTAGGCAGAGTCTTGATGCAAGATGGTCGAGTGATCGTTTACATCTCGACAGAGTTGAGAAGGCATCAGGAGAACTACGCGACACATCATTTGGAGTTGTTATCCATCATATATGCCTTGAGAGTTTCGAGACATTACCTTATTGGATGAAAATTTGAACTAAAAATGGACCACTGTGGACTACAACACATATTTACGCAAAGCAACTTGAATGCCCGACAACGGCGTTGGTCGGAATTGCTTAGCGAGTATGAGTTCAAGATTACTTACATAAAAGATACAATGAACATAGTGGAAAATGTGTTGAGTTAGAGACCACGCATATTTTTGGTGATGCCTCTTTAGAAAAATATACGTGAAAAGATTCTAACTTTACAACGTGACGATGACTGGTACAAGGAAACCAAGGATTTTATCGGACAAAACATAATGATGGAACCAATATTTGAAGTATTTACGTTTGACTACAACTGATTATTGAGATTTAAAAATCAAATTTACATACCTCCCAATGATGAGTTGAGGATTTTGATCCTAAATGAGGCTCATAGAATAGTGTATATGGCTCACCCAGGAGTCACGAAGATGAGGGAAGACCTTAAACCCTTATTCTTCTGGAAAGGAATGAAGGCATACATATTCAACTACATGGCAAGATGTCTATAATTTCAATAGGTA
Organism: Picea engelmannii; assembly: GCA_009831015.1. Classification (NCBI taxonomy): domain Eukaryota; kingdom Viridiplantae; phylum Streptophyta; class Pinopsida; order Pinales; family Pinaceae; genus Picea; species Picea engelmannii. The sequence goes on from ML784931.1 coordinate 476,843, forward strand.
AAGGCTGAACATAGACATCCAGCAATATTACTACAGCCACATGCTATTCTGAAATAGAAATGGAAGGTCATTTTACTGGATTTCATTGTTGGATTTCCACTGACGGCAAGGAAACACAACTCGATTTTTGTGGTAGTCAACACTCTGATGAAGAGTGCTCATTTTATTCTTGTACATACGACGTATCAGTCACCTAACATAGCTTGAGTTTTCATCAGTGATATTGTGAGACTGCATGGCATGCCTAAGAGGATTATATACAATCAAGGATCAATGTTTACTAGACGATTTTGGACTAGTTTCAAAGAGGCCTTGGGAACCCAACTTAAGTTTAGTATCACGTATCACCTGGAGATAGACAGGAAGACTGAACAAACAAACCAAATCTTGGAGGACATGTTGCATATGTACGTGATGGACCAACAAAAGCATTGGGAAGAATTCTTTCCACTGGTAGAATTTTCATATAACAACAGTTATCAAAGCACCATTAAGATGGTGCCTTTCGAGTTTCTTTACGGGCGACCATGTCGGGCGTCTTTGAGTTGGGATCAGCTTGAGGATAGGGTTCCAGTGGGACTAGAATCGATCCAAGAAATGGAATATCAAATGAAAACAATAAGACAATGGATCAAGGAAGTGCAAGATCGACAGAAGAGTTATGTCGATGCTCATCGTGTCGACCATAGTTACGAAGTTGGTGATTGAGTCTTCTTGTAGGTGAAACCACATAAGAGTTCGATCAAGTTTGGAAAGGGTGATAAACTCTCTCCTAGGTTCATGGGACCTTTCAAGATTATGGAAAGGAAGGGGCCCGTGGCCTATCGACTAGCCTTGCCTGATTCTTTGAGGCATATGCATGATGTTTTTCATGTATCTGTTTTGAGACATTATATTAGTGATCCTACACATGTTATTGACATGAGTTCCTTGCAGATATCTAATGAGGGTGTGCTCACGGCTAAGTCAATCCTCATCCTGGACCATCGCATTCGACAACTATGGCGTCGAACCATAGATCAGGTCAAGGTATAGTGGGACAACTATAGTCCGCACTCGACGACCTAGGAGGACGCATATGATATGCATCAGTAGTTTCCATTTTTGTTTGATATATAGACCTATGATACCGTGATACACGTTATTTCGGCACTTATATACTGTGAAAATTCGGGATGAAGTTTAGACCAAGAAGGGGTGTATGTAACATCCCTCTCTTGCACGCATTGAGAAAACTTATTCTTTGAGGACACTTGCTTGCAAGTGATCCGGATTATTATACTATTGGTCGTTTGATTATGATTATGAGATATTATGGATATGATGAAATGTTATTTTTTTTGTATTTACATAAATAGGTGCTATTGGCTGGGTTCTCCTGAGTGTGCAAGACTTTGGACATTGAGGATGCATAGGCATCGATGAAACCCCTTGGACTCCAGATCAAGTCAAGGAGTGGACTATTGGGGTTTGATTGTTGTTGATATGACATATGTACATATGATTAGATGTTATGGTGATTGATTATTATTCCTGACATGATTCATTGATGGATGCAGGCTCACGATATTTTGCTGACCAGACTCACATGTGGAATAGAGGGGTCACGTAGGAAAACCAGAGACTTTGAGGGAGAGGTGTGAAAGCAACTCGCACTCCCATCGTGGCTCAAACAATAGGTTAACAATTACCTAGTTCGAGAAGACCCACGATGCCATGAGGGCAGAATATGACAGTCGCTCACGATGATTCTAAAGGGCGCACAATAAAGCAAGGGCCTTATTCCTTAGAGGCCCTTAGTCTCCCACAAGATCACCTGGCGGAGTATTGACTCCAAGGTTTGATGTCTACCAAGTCAGTCAAGAGGCGAGTGGCACTGTTGGAGCACATAGTCTGTCCTGAAGGGAACATCGCGCAAGGAAACCGAAAAGAGGCTAGTGGCACCCTTGGAGCACCTAGTGCATCCTTAAGGGCACATCGTGATTTTATCTGGTAAGTGAATAAACCTATACGGCCTTAAAATGAATGATGTCATAAGTAAGATTTAAAAACAATTTTCCCTAATAAAAATGTCGCCCAGCCTAGTAAAATTAAAATCTAGGTCTAAGTAGAACATGTGGTCAAATAATAATAATAACAATAATAATAATAAATAAACATGTAACAAGAAGGGGGGTAAGAAATTCAAATTTATTTACTAAAGTCAAAATTATAATGGAGGATTAAAATTTTAAAAAGGGAAATGGTTGTTTTTATCTATTTTGCTAATTTAATTTTAGTTGAAAAAAAAAGAGGGTAAATGGTTGTTTCATCTACACTTGCTAAATTAATTTTTAATTAAAGAAGAAAAAGGGTAAATGGTTGTTTTATCTACACTTGCTAAATTGATTTTTAGTTAAAAAGGAAAAAGAGGGAAACTTAAAAGAAATAGGAATCTTAAATAAAAAGAGGGAAAATTAAAAGAAATAGGAAACTTAAAGAAAAAGGGGAAACCTATAGGAAAGGGGAAACATAAAGAAAAAGATGAATGTCTAACTTAGTAAGGAATCTTTCCTTGGGAAATTGCTATTTATGAACTCAACTAGGAATTAAGTAAGGTGTAAGTCATTTAAGATTTGTAAGGGAATTTTTGGGACACCAAGGAATGTTTTTAGGAATGATTTTAGGTGGGTGAGGGAAATAGGATTATTTAATTAATTAATAAAATTGATTTTTTGGTGCAACTAGGGGATGGGTGACATGTGTACAGGGGAGGGGTTTTTTCTATTTAAAATTAATGAAAAAGGAATTTAATGAGAATTTGGGAAACGAATTACTTAAAAACTCTATAAAAAGGATGGAGGAGTATGGATATGATCTTTTTGCGTAACGTTGCATTGCTGAATTTTTTCCTTGACCAAAATTCTCTTGTGGGAGTTGGGATACCCAGCTGGGGTAAAAAGTGGTAGCTCGACCTTGTGAGGTGATCTGGGTGCTAGCAGTTCTCTGGTATTGTGTGTGTTGCCCCTTTTGCGGTGATCAAAATCTGGACCAGGGGTCAAATTTTAGCTCAAAAATAAATGTTCTCAGAATTTCCTAAAAACGAATGAGAGCATAGCCCTCGTCATTACAAACCCAACGCAATTTGTTTCGTCTCAAACGGACGTCGGGAACGAGAGATATCGTGATCTGTTTGAATCGTCAAACAGGTAAAAAAAAGGACGCTGACTGGGTAGTCCGTACGGATGCTGACATGGAATGACCGTATGTTGATGTGGAAAAGGTTACATGGCTTGACCGTATGCTGATGTGGCATAGGTGACGTGGCAGAGATGAGTTGTCTGACAGTTGGACGAATCACATTGCGACACGTGGCATCATTTATTGGGCAAATTTTTTGGTGCCACATGGCCCAGTCATGGGCTACCACGTGGCACCCCATTTTTGGTTTGTGTGTTGGTTCAAAATTTTATGGAGTCTGTGGGGTTTGAACCCCAGACCTCCCCACCGGTGTAGAGCTTTGGAAAAGGCCACACGACCGACGCGCCACGTGCTTGTTCTTGTAAAGCATATGGTAAAATATATATTTCAATTTGAATATGTTGTAAATGACGGGGGGTTCGGGTCGGGGCTTAGCCCCGACCGGTGGTTACATTGTTTACCATATGACTGATACACATTACATGGAGCACATGATTTGTTTTAACCCATGGTCGTATAGTTTATTGCATGTGGCCATACCATATCACGCGGGAGTTATGTTTTGAAATGGCGCGCGGGGTTTGTGTTGTATGGTTTGACCCGCGGTCTTGTGGATTATATGTGACCGTGACATATGTCGTATGCCCATAATGGTTGGCACGCGGTTGCAATGGAGTTTAGACCATATTCTGTGGTCATATGCCTTTGTTACATGTGACCATGTATGGAGCGCGGGGGGAATTAACCAATTGCAACGGTTTTAACCACCTTTTTATTATAGCGTGAGGTTGTATGACCATATGCCCGAGTGCTTGACAGTTAGGGGCTAGAGGCGCCATAACCATCCTACAGTTTGCACCGTTGGCGCGGTTGCACCCGGTGCTGGGTTTTCACGCTATTTATTGTGTGTGTGCCAAGTTCATTAAACAAGGGTTCGTTTTGTAGAACCAGTGACAGCAAGCTTGAAGGAGGAAAATGGAGGAGGCCTAACTTCTTCATCTTTTGGCCGATTTAGGTGCCGTAAAAGCCTAGCTAGGGTTTTTTGGACGTCCTAAATCCATTGGCATTGTTATCAAGGCCATTTGAAGACTTCTTTTGCAGGTTTTTAACCATTGAAGTTTCAAGAAGCTCCAGGGAGTTTGAAGCCCTCATTGATAGAGGACATTTTTGGTGAGCCTATGTTTGTTTTCTGTGATTGAATAATCATTTTTGGCTAATTGCTATGCTCTGAACACATTGGGATAGGTTTCAGAGGCTTTTGAGGACTTTTACAGGTGTTTTTGCCAAAGAGAATCTCAGGGAAGCTTATGGCCACATGTAGAAGAGGTCATGCTCGGATGAGCCATGATCCGTTTTCAGAGTTCTATTAGTCATTTTTGGGGTTTTTATGTGTTCTGATATCAATGGTACAGTATTTTTTTCCATTGGAGTTGAGCAGTAGATTGTAAAATAACTTTTGACAAATTAATCCCAGAGAGCCAAGTCCATTGATGGAGACTCAAGGAGATGTAGCCCAGAGGGAGGTGAACTCCTTTATCAACTTGTTCTTGTTGTGAGTTTGATTGTTTATTTGTTGCAAGTTGTGTTGCTGTGTATTTGTTTAAATTACATATTTAACCATCTAAAAGAACATTTCCTCACACATAATCATTTACAAGAAGATACATGAAATTAACACATAAGTTTATCTTGCATATTTTAACACATGAAGCAAGGTCCTGTAAAGTTTATTTTATTGAAGTAGAGGGTGTTTTCATAGCATAAAAAGTCAGCCTTCTATTTTCAGATCAGGTGGTATCAGAGCATAGTTTTTTTTTCTCATGTGTTTGCCATTGATAGCTTGAGATTTAGTTGTTGGTATTATTGTGCAAGTTTTGTGTTGAAGTTTGATATCTTGAAAGGATGGAGGAAGCTTCAAACATTGGTAGTTCTCATACATCTTCAAAATCAAAGTTCTTTGACAAATATATGGTGGAGGAGATTCTAACCATGAGATATTTGATGAAAGAGATGTGTGAAGATAGAAATGTGAACATTGCCCTTGAAGAGCAGTTGAAGGCCATGAAGAAGGAGAAAGACCAGCTTCTTGAAAGGTTGCATGAGATGGAGATTCAACTCCATGAGGCAAAGGAAAACCTTACCAAGTACATGCATGAACATAAGGTATGCAAGGTTAGTTTATCTTCTAATTCCTCTCAAGATGAATGTTTTGGTGTTTTTGAAAATCACACAAGAGGAATAGGGTCCAAGTTATTGTTAAAAATGGGCTATGAAGGTAGAGGTTTGGGCAAGCATGCACAAGGCATTGTTGAGCCTATTGTTGTTGAAGAGAGACCCAGGTATTGTGGTCTTGGATATGAACGAAGAGATGGAGCAAATTCCAAAGTCGAGGAGACAAGGGAAAAATTTCCAAGCACAAATTTTGTTTCAAGTTCACCTTCTCAAGAAGGCTTTAAAGGTGAAAGTTCAATCCCTCCAGCATGCAAGGCTTGTGTTCAAGATGAATGCGAATGTGTGACACGAAAGAGTTGTGACAGTGATGAGTACAAGAACATTGTTGATGGTGTTCAAAGGAGAGCTTGTAACTCTTCAGATTTGCCTCCTCAAAGAGGCGATAAAGGTGAATGTTCAAGGTATAATTCCACTTATCATTCAGTTGCTTTTGATTATGTTAAGCATGATAAATTTGTATGTAAAAATGGAAGAAAGAATCCATGTACATATTGTGGTTTGTATAACCATCATGTTTCGAAATGTTGGAAAAGATTAACCACTTTCAGGAAACTTTATAAGAAAAGACAAGGTGAAAAGAGGATGCAAAAGATTTGCACTCATTGTCAGAAGTGAGGTCATCTCATTGACCAATGTTGGACATTGCATCCAACCACTCATCCACAGCACAAGAAGCAGTTGGATAAAGAGATTGTCAAGAATGGAAGAGGAGATTCCATCATCGATGTGTGTCAAGACGATTCACAAGAGGACGATTTTCAGCAGAAAAAAGTCACCATTGAGTTGGCTTCGTAAGAAATGGTTGGATTTCTTGAGCAAGTAAGGCTTTCATTTTCTGTTGTAAATGCACTTTTTAGCGTTATGTGTGCATTTATGGGAAGCATGATAAGTTGCAGCAGTTTATCACAACTTTCATGATGCAAGTTGCATGTGAATGCAATTCATTTTGAAGGCATTTTTGTTGTTGCATAAATTTGCCAGGAGGATGTAAAAGATGGATATGATGTTCACTTGTTACAGCCATGTATTTTTTTCATGTTCAGCTCTTATGTACCAACATGTTTTTGGGTTATGTACTTATGTTTGTACTGGAAGAAGAGTTGAAGAGTCAGGCACATGCATTTGTTTTTATGTATGTGTAAGCAGTGAACCTGGTGATGGTTCATCATGAGTGATTCATGATTGTGTATCATGTTTGTCGACTTCTCATTGGGAAGGTCGATATGTTTAAAATGAGTCTCGACTGGTGTTGATGATTTTCTGACGACTATGTTGTGTCGATCGTGTTGTTCGACTTGTGTTTAGTCGATGGTGTTTATTGACTTGTAAGCTGATTTTGAGTACACCATGATGCAAGAAAATGCCATGTGCTTTGATGAAGTATAAGATGCGACAGTTTGTTTGAAAAGCAAAAGATTTTTGTTGGCATCATTTTTCAGTCTTGTATAATTTGTTTTCAAGATTGATGGTTTTCTTGGCTTGTGACAAGATGTCGCAGGAAAGTTTTTGTAGCCATTGGAGAGTTGATTTTGTTGACGTTAAAGATTTCACAAGAGGGACTTGATTCTTAGTGGGAAGGTTGGAAGTCTTCCAAGCACAGAGAGAACAGTGGGTCAGCAACAACTAGAGAATAGTGGTTGAGGGACATAGTCAGTTGCAATGCACGACATGTCAAAGTATTCAGGTGATTGTTGAAAAGATTTTGATATAACTTGGAAGTAGACAGATAAGCTTTTGTGGGTCCAAAATCCTTTCAGTGGGAAGGTGTGATCAAAATCTGGACCAGGGGTCAAATTTTAGCTCAAAAATCAACATTCTTGGAATTGCCTCAAAACGAATGAGAGTGTATCCCTCGTCATTACGAACAAAACGCAATTCGTTTCGTCTCAAACAGACATCGGGAGAGAGAGATATCAAGATCTGTTTGAATCGTCAAACAGGTAAAAAAAAGGACGCTGACTGGGTAGTCCGTACAGTCCGTACGGATGCAAACATGGCATGAACGTATGCTGACGTGGAAGAGGTGATGTGGCTTGAACGTACACTGATGTGGCATAGGTGACGTGGCAGAGCTGAGTTGTCTGACAATTGGACGAATCACATTACGACACGTGGCATCATTTATTGGGCAAATGTTTTGGTGCCACGTGGCCCAGTCATGGGTTGCCACATGGCACCCCATTTTTGGTTTGTGTGTTGGTTCAAAAGTTTATGGAGTCCATGGGGTTTGAACCCCGGACCTCCCCACCGGTGTAGAGCTTTGGCAAAGGCCACATGACCAGCGTGCCACGCGCTTGTTCTTGTAAAGCATATGGTAAAATATATATTTCAATTTGAATATGTTGTAAATGACGGGGGGTTCGGGCCGGGGCTTAGCCCCGACCCGTGGTTACATTGTTTACCATATGACCGATACACATTACACGGTGCGTGTGATTTGTTTTAACCCGTGGTCGTATAGTTTATTGCATGTGGCCTACCATATCAGGCGGGAGTTATGTTTTGAAATGGCGCGCGGCGTTAGTGTTGTATGGTTTGACCCGCGGTCTTGTGGATTATATGTGACCGTGACATATGTTGTATGCCCATAACGGTTGGCATGCGGTTGCAACGGAGTTTAGACCATAGTCCATGGTCGTATGCCTTTGTTACTTGTGACCATGTATGGAGCGCGGGGGGAATTAACCAATTGCAACGGTTTTAACCACCTTTTTATTATAGTGCGAGGTCGTATGACCATATGCCCGAGTGCTTGACGGTTAGGAGCTGGAGGCACCACAACCATCCTACAGTTTGCATTGTTGGCACGGTTGCGCCCGATGCTGGGTTTTCATGCTATTTATTGCGTGTGTTCCAGGTTCATTAAACAAGGGTGCGTTTTGTAGAGCCAGTGACATCAAGCTTGAAGGAGGAAAATGGAAGAGGCCTAACTTCTTCATCTTTTGGCCGATTGAGGTGCTGTAAAAGCCCAACTAGGGGTTTTTGGATGTCTTGAATCCATTGGCACTATTATCAAGGCCATTTGAAGACTTGTTTTTCAAGTTTTTAACCATTGAAGTTTCAATATGCTCCAGGGAGTTTGAAGCCCTCATTGATGGAGGACATGTTTTGGTGAGCCTATGTTTGTTTTCTGTGATTGAATAATCATTTTTGGCTAATTTCTATGCTCTGAAAACATTGGGATAGGTTTCAGAGGTTTTTGAGGACTTTTACAGGTTTTTTTTCCAAAGAGAAGCTCAGGGAAGCTTATGGCCACATGTAAAAGAGGTCATGCTCGGATGAGCCATGATCCATTTTCAGAGTTCTATTAGTCATTTTTGGGGTTTTTATGTGTTCTAATCTCAATGGTACAGTCTATTTTTCCATTGTATTTGAGCAGCAGCTTGTAAAAGAACTTTTGACAAATTAATCCCAGAGAGCCAAGTCCATTGATGGAGGCTCAAGGAGATGTAGCCCGGAGGGGGTGAACTCCTTTATCAGCTTGTTCTTGTTGTGAGTTTGATGGTATATTTGCTGCAAGTTGTGTTGTTGTGTATTTGTTTAAAGTACATATTTAACCATCTAAAAGAACATTTCCTCACACATAAGCATTTACAAGAAGATACATGAACTTAACACATAAGTTTATCTTGCATATTTTAACACATGAAGCAAGGTCATGTAAAGTTTATTTTATTGAAGTAGAGGGTGCTTGCATAGCATAACAAGTCATCCTTCTATTTTCAAATCATGCGGCTATGGGGGGCTTAGGGGGAAGAAGAGTACCCCTAGCATTGGCTGGGAGGTACCGATGAGGTCACATCGGTTGGCAAGCAGGAGCTGGATGGAGTGCATGTGGGACACAAAATTCAGAGCATTTGCATTTGGCTAAGGTATGCCTGTTAAAGTTGTTACTTGCAATGAAATTTAATTTACACATGTTATTTTTCTGTGCTCGGTTAAAGATTTCATAGCCTTGAGTTTTATTGCACCTGCCTTCCTACGGTATTTGGAATCCCCTTTGCTTGTTGTATTCTAAATTGATTTCCTATGGCGAACCCAACCTCTAATTGCAATGAATTATCTGCATTGTTTTTATTGATTAATGCGAAGAAAAATTGGGTTTTCATCTTATGTCCCTTATCCCTTTAGTTATTAGTCGGTGCCTAAGAAGTCAGCTAGGATCCAAATCGACGGTTGTCATTCTAGTGTTTAAATACCTATAGATTCAAATGCCCTGCTTTCCTGTGCATGGATAATAAGTGAAGGATAAATTTCTCCCAGTTATTTAACCCTTACTTATATCTATGGTTTTCTTTGATGATTAATCCCTGATCCTTGTGCCTTATTGTGATTGAGCATCTCTTCTTCTTGATTGATTAAAAATCTGATTTTCTCTACGTTTTAATTGCTTAAACCTTGGTAAATCTCTATGATTTCGGTTGATAAAACTCTGTGTGTTGGAATGATAATTCCCATCATTTTAATGGAAAATATCTGCCTTTTTTTTTATGATGCCTAGCGTTGAGGAACAATAATCCTCTGTATTTTGATGATTCCAACGTTGAGATGCTAACCTCTGCGTTTTTATTATTAGATCATAGCATTCACCCCTATTTCTCTTGGTTTTTAACACAACTTGTACCCCACAAATTTCTGAGCCATTACCAAGATCTTATACAATGAATTCACCCTTTCTTTTTACCCAGTGATTCCATCTTTTAACCCAACAATTTTATACTTAACTCAGCGATTGCATTGTTGTTGTACATGCATTTGATGAACCACGAATACCAACGAATATCATTGTTGTTTTACCTACGTTTTTAATGTTATTAAACCCTTACCTATGCTTTTATTGAACCACGATTATCGGCGAATTTCATTGTTGTTATACCTGCATTTTTAACATTTAAATGACAACAAATTTATATTATCAATGACAATGATTTAATATTTGACTTCGTTTTTAATATAAATTCACTGCAAGTTAACCATATGGATTGCGATTTCATGTGACAATGATTTAACATATATCTATATGACAACGATTATAAATAGTATTATGTTTGTGTTAAAGCATTATGCTATATGACAACGATTCTATTTGTGTAATAAATAGCATTATGTTTGTGTTACGACATTTATGTTATATGACAATGATTCTATTTGTGTAATAAATAGCATTATGTTTGTGTAATAAATAAGCATTATGTTATATGACATCAATTCCATTTGTGTAATTAATAGCATTAAGTTTGTGTAATAAATATCCTTATGTTATATGACAGTGAATATACAGTTAGACAACGTTTAATTATTGTTGACAACAATAGCAATATACAGTTAGACAATGTTTTTATATGTTGACACCAATAGCAATATACAATTAGACAATGTTTTTATATGTTGATACCAATAGCAATATATAGTTAGACATCGTTTTATATGTAATGTCAGAGTAATGGATAGCATCATCATGGATAACGTTTTATTATTGTTGACAGCAAAATGTTATTACACAACGATATTATTTATCAATTAGTTATGGTTATTTACCTAGCGAGACCATTATAATTATTAATAGTTTATCTATAGAATTATCCAGAGACTTGTTAATTTAGACAAAAATAATATAGACAACAATGTCGAATATTTAATAGACTGCATAGTTCATTTATACTATGTTAAGTAGTTCAATTTTTAATAGACAGTGTAGTTCACCTTTTTAATGTTAAGTAGCTCACTTATATGAATAGAAAGCATATATTTGCTGACAACGTTTATTGATTATGTTAAGTGGATATAGTAGTTCACTTTTAATGCAAAAATAAAACAGGTAGTTATCCCATAAATGGTAAAGAAAGATTAGATTAAGGAATGTATGATGCATGTCGATTCAGGAAATTAATGTGAGGTATGATTGGTTGAAGATTAGATTCTCAGGTGCCATTAACCATGTTGATGTAGGATTTATTTGGAATTTAATATGATGTATGCTTGTATAGTAGTTAATTTTCCTTTGTTTCTTGTCGACTTGTTTCTTGGGTGCTTGGATATAGTCTTCTTGTATTATGACAGTTAGTTTGGTACCCTAGCACATTGGATTTAGCTTGGGATAAAGGTCTAGATATGTTATGTTGCACCATGGTTATTGTCACGCCTATCGCCCTGTGACGACATGATTTCTGATGAGGGGATCATTGTGTGCCTTGATGGATAGATGTGAATGATGACCTGGCTGGAGTCTTGTGCTTCCTTATGTGGGCATTTTTTCATTGTAATTAATGTTGGTACTTGGTTCTGTAATGCCTCAATGTGTTTGGTTTTGCGCGCCGTAGAGGTTTTCTAGTTACTGGTCATCTAGTCGTTGTTATCTATCTATTGATTATTGCATGTTTCATCCAGTTGCTTGATGTGATAATGTGTTGAGTCATTGTTGTCTGTTTCTTGATCTGTGTGCATTGTGTTGATCATCAATTTGTGTGGTTTAACTGTGGTCGTCGTTGCCTTCATGCTTCAAAAACAAAACAAAAAAAATTGCACTTTCTTGTGTCACTTGTAGTCATAACAACGGGGTTGTTACATATGGTATCAAAGCTAGTTCAACCTGCAACTTGGGATCACTACAAATTTCGTTGATTGATTTTTTATTATAAGGTTTCTAATTAAATTAATTTGTATTCATGCATGTAATCATGGTTAGAGGACGTCGGGGAGGCATATGATGGGGTGCTAGGGGAGGAGGTGTGATGCCCCCAATAGCATCCATGCCTGAGGGATCTAACCCCCAGAGAGAGGAACAGGTTTTCAAGAAGGAAAAGATAGTTGTGGGTGATGTGGTTGGGTTGATGAGGTCCTTTCAGCGGATGTCTAAGGCACTGATGAACCATTTGGATAGAGATGAGGCCAGGGCTCTGACACCCCCTGAGGGTCCACCGCCTGCTCTGGCGGTACTGGTAGCATTCATCATGAACTCGAGAAGGTCAAATTTATCGAGTTCTTTGGTGCCCCAGATGGCACAACCATCGAGGCATGGTTGGAGAATATGGCGATGTTATTTGCGCTTCGCGAATATACCTCCAACATGAAGGTCCGCATAGAGGTATTTCAACTAAAGGGGAGTTCTCTTCTATGGTGGAAGACACTACTGCCGCAATTGAACATGGCCTTCGAAGACATGTCATGTGAACTGTTCGAGGAATGGTTCTGAGAGAGGTATCTATCAGAGGAATTCATTGATTGTCATCTCAACTATTTCAACACCTTGTGACATGGTGGTCATACGACTCTCGTTTTATGGAGTTGCTTCAATATGCTCCGCACCTGAATACTAAGAAACTTAAGGTCAACAGGTTCTTGTTTGGCCTTAATGTCAGCATTCATGCAAAGGTTAGGATTTTGATGCCTCATACCTTGCATGATGTCATCCAAAAGGCCCTCATAGAAGAGGAGGAGGTTATTAGCGGGGTTCAGAGAAGGACTCCAGAGAGACCAATAGGGTAGGTGTCATCTGGTGAGCAGCAACATCAGACACCAGCTAGGAATTCACCAGGATATCTTGGCTTCCAAAGAGGATCCACTTTCAGTACACCTAGGCGACCAGTCCCTTAGCAACAAACTCCTTACCGAGGACCACCACACTAGCAACAACGTCGATCGCAACAACAATAGTTTAGGCCCGTTCAGCAAAATAGACCAGGGTTCCAGAATGGTGGGCCGTCAGCTTCTACTTTGAGTACTAGGAGTACTAGACCGAAGAAGTTGGACATGTCGGGAGCCACATTACCAGCGCGACTAGATCATATGGATCAGCCAGACCCACTACCATGGGAGATTTGGGCAAGGCCTATCGGATTCATGTAGCGGTGAATAACCGCCAGGTAGAGCACCAACCGACTGTGCTCAAGACGTCAGGTACTGTCACTGACCAGACCCTTAGTATTTTTATAGATCCTGGTGCTACCAAGAGTTTCATTTCTGGTACAGTGCTAAAAAGGATTAAGGTAAAGGCAGTTGAACAGGATGAGTTTAGCTTTGTAGAAATGGCTTCGAGAGCCAAACAAAAGGTTGGAGGGAAGGTTACGGGTTGTAGTCTTAACCTGGGAGAGTTTGTCACCAGGGCCAACCTGTACATCACGATATTAGGATCTTATGATGTCATGATCGGTATGGATTGGTTGGAATCGCATGAGGTGATACTCAACTATAAGAAGAAATGATTGAGATTGGTCGATGAAGAGGGATAGAGACACGTGATCGTAGGTCAAAACCAGGGAGTTTCCCTGAGGTTCATCTCTTCCTTACAACTACGGAAGAGAATGCACAAGGGATGTAATATTTATGTGATCCTTGAGTTAAATGAGAAGGGATTAGCGGAAGTTCTAGAACACCTTCCGGTGGTGAGAGAGTTTGCCCGAGAGGGAATTGGAATTTACCATTGACCTAAAACCGGGAAATGAACCGATAGCAAGAATGCCTTATCATATGTCGAACTCAAAGTTATAGGAGTTGAGAATGAAACTGAAGGAGTTGTTGGACCTGGGACTTATACATCTAAGTGTGTCACTGTGGGGTGCGTCGGTTATCTTCATACAGAAGAAGGATGGGTCGTGGATACTCTGCATTGACTATCGTCAATTGAACAAGGCAACTATCAAGAATCAGTACCCGTTTCCAAGTATTGATGATATGTTCGATCAGATGAAAGGTGCGAAAGTGTTTTCAAAGATCGAATTGTGATCAGGGTATCACCAGTTACGGATCAAGGAGGATGGCGTCCCTAAGACAGCCTTTAAGACAAGTTTTGGACATTACAAGTTTACCATTTTACCTTTTGGACTAACAAATGGCCCTGGGGTATTTATGAGTTTGATGAATGGGGTGTTCCGTGAATACTTGGACAAGTTCGTCCAAGTATTCATTGACAATATTTTGATTTACTCTCGGACTATGGAGGAGCATGACAAGCACTTGCGCTTGGTACTACAGTGTCCATGAGAGAACAAATTGTATGGGAAATTGTCTAAATGCTCGTTTTATCAATCAAAGATTCATTACTTAGGGCATGTCATCTCCATTGAAGGTATTGCCATGGATCCAAAAAAGGTCGAGGCTATTATGGAATGGCCTACGTTGATGAATGTATGAGAAGTGCATAGCTTCTTGGGTTTAGCGGGATACTATCAACAGTTCGTTGAGGGTTTCTCAAAGATAGAAATCTGATTACAGAATTGCAGAAGAAGAACAAGAAGTTTGTTTGGACCGAGAAATGCGTGAAGGAATTTTGGAGGTTCAAGGAGCTGTTAACAATGACATCGATATTGAAGGTCTCTGAAATGGACACGAACTTCTTGGTATGCACTGACGCATCCGAGGAAGGCTTAGGTGGAGTCTTGATGCAAGACGGTCGAGTGATCGTTTACATCTCGACAAAGTTGAGAAGGCATGAGGAGAACTATGCGATGCATCATTTGGAGTTGTTATCCATCATATATGCCTTGAGAGTTTGGAGACATTACCTTATTGGATGAAAATTTGAACTAAAAATGGACCACTGTGGACTACAACACATCTTTACGCAAAGCAACTTGAACGCCCGACAACGGCATTGGTTGGAATTGCTTAGCGAGTATGAGTTCGAGATTACTTACATAAAAGATACAATGAACATAGTGGAAAATGTGTTGAGTCAGAGACCACACATATTTTTGGTGATGCCTCTTTAGAAAAATCTACGTGAAAATATTCTAACTTTACAGCGTGACAATGACTGGTACAAGGAGACCAAGGATTTTATCGGACAAAACATAATGATGGAACCAATATTTGAAGTATTTACATTTGACGACAACTGATTATTGAGATTTAAAAATCAAATTTACATACCTCCCAATGATGAGTTGAGGAGTTTGATCCTAAATGAGGCTCATATAATAGTGTATATGGCTCACCCGGGAGTCACGAAGATGAGGGAAGACCTTAAACCCTTATTCTTCTGGAAAGGAATGAAGGCATACATATTCAACTACATGGCAAGATGTCTAGAATGTCAGCAGGTGAAGGATGAACATAGACATCCAGCAATATTACTACAACCACATGCTATTCTGAAATCGAAATGGAAGGTCATTTTACTGGATTTCATTGTTGGATTTCCACTGACGGCAAGGAAACACAACTCGATTTTTGTGGTAGTCAACACTCTGACGAAGAGTGAAAATTTTATTCTTGTACGTACGACGTATCAGTCACCTAACATAGCTAGAGTTTTCATCAGTGATATTGTGAGACTACATGGCATTCCTAAGAGGATTATATCCAATCGAGGATCAATGTTTACTAGACGATTTTGGACTAGTTTTAAAGAGGCCTTGGGAACCCAACTTAAGTTTAGTATCACGTATCACCTGGAGATAGATGGGAATACTGAACAAACAAACCAAATCTTGGAGGACATGTTGCATATGTACGTGATGGACCAACAAAAGCATTGGGAATAATTCTTTCCACTGGTAGAATTTGCATATAACAACAGTTATCAAAGCACCATTAAGATGGTGCCTTTCGAGTTTCTTTACGGGCGACCATGTCGGATGTCTTTGAGTTGGGATCAGCTTGAGGATAGGGTCCCGGTGGGACTAGAATCGATCCAAGAAATGGAATATCAAATGAAAACAATAAGACAACGGATCAAGGAAGTGCAGGATCAATAGAAGAGTTATGTCAATGCTCATCGTGTCGACCATAGTTACGAAGTTGGTGATTGAGTCTTCTTGTGGGTGAAACCGCATAAGAGTTCGATCAAGTTTGGAAAGGGTGATAAACTCTCTCCTAGGTTCGTGGGACCTTTCAAGATTATGGAAAGGAAGGGGCCCGTGGCCTATCGACTAGCCTTGCCTGATTCTTTGAGGCGTATGCACGATGGTTTTCATGTATCTGTTTTGAGACATTATATTAGTGATCCTACACATGTTATTGACATGAGTTCCTTGCAGATATCTAATGAGGGTGTTCTCACGGCTAAGACAATCCGCATCCTGGACCATCGCATTTGACAACTATGGTGTCGAACCATAGATCAGGTCAAGGTACAGTGGGACAACTATAGTCCGCACTCGACGACCTAGGAGGACGCATATGATATGCATCAGTAGTTTCCATTTTTGTTTGATATATAGACCTATGATACCATGATACATGTTATTTCGGCACTTATATACTGTGAAAATTTGAGATGAAGTTTAGACCAAGAAGGGGTGTATGTAACATCTCGCTCTTGCACGCATTGATAAAACTTATTCTTTGAGGACACTTGCTTGCAAGTGATCCGGATTATTATACTATTGGTCATTTGATTATGATTATGAGATATTATGGATATGATGAAATGTTATTTTTTTGTATTTACATAAACAGGTGCTATTGACTGGGTTCTCCTGAGTGTGCAGGACTTTGGACATTGAGGATGCATAAGCATCGATGAAACCCCTTGGACTCCAGATCAAGTTAAGGAGTGGACTATTGGGGTTTGATTGTTGTTGATATGACATATGTACATATGATTAGATGTTATGGTGATTGATTATTATTCCTTACATGATTCATTGATGGATACAGGCTGACGATATCTTGCTAACCAGACTCACATGTGGAGTAGAGGGGTCACGTAGGAAAACCAAAGACTTTGAGGGAGAGGTGTGAAAGCAACCCGCACTCCCATCATGGCTCAATCTATAGGTTAACAATTACCTAGTTCGAGAAGACCCACGATGCCATGAGGACAGAATATGACAGTCGCTCATGATGATTCTAAAGGACGCACAATAAGGCAAGGTCCTTATTCCATAGAGGCCCTTAGTCTCCCACAAGATCATCTCATGGAGTATTGACTCCAAGGTTTGATGTCTACCAAGTCAGTCAAGAGGCGAGTGGCACCGTTGGAGCACATAGTGCATCCTGAAGGGCACGTCGTGCAAGGAAAATGGAAAGAGGCGAGTGGCACCCTTGGAGCACCTAGTGCATCCTGAAGGGCATGTCATGCAAGGAAAATGGAAAGAGGCGAGTGGCACCCTTGGAGCACCTAGTGTGTCTTGAAGGGCACGTCATGATTTTAATTGGTAAGTGAATAAACCTAGACGACCTTAAAATGAATGATGTGATAAGTAAGATTTAAAAACAATTTTCCCTGATAAAAATGTCGCCCAACCTAGTAAAACTAAAATCTAGGTCTAAGTAGAACATGTGGTCAAATAATAATAATAATAATAATAATAAATAAACATTTAACAATAAGGGGGGTAAGAAATTCAAATTTATTTACTAAAGTCAAAATTATAATGGAGGATTAAAATTTTAAAAAGGGAAATGTTTGTTTTTATCTATTTTGCTAATTTAATTTTAGTTAAAAAGAAAAGAGGGTAAATGGTTGTTTCATCTACACTTGCTAAATTAATTTTTAATTAAAGAATAAAAAGGGTAAATGGTTGTTTTATCTACACTTGCTAAATTGATTTTTAGTTAAAAAGGAAA
>ML784931.1:509755-524398 GCA_009831015.1 Picea engelmannii
TCTGAAGAAAGACTGTAGAGCTCCAAAGAAACAAAGAGATGGACAACATGAGAGAAATCAGGAAGCAAATGTAACAGGTGATGTGTTACAAGATGCTTTGATTCTTTCTGTAGATAATATTTCTAAGTCTTGGGTAGTAGATTTAGTGGCTTCATTTCATGCCACACCTCATAGGAAACATTTTCTAGATTATGTTCAAGGTGATTTTGGACAGCTTCATTTGGGTGATGATGCACCATGCAAAATTGTTGGAATGGGAAAGGTAAAAATAAAGCAACACAATGGAAACCAATGGTTGTTGAAAGAGGTAAGACATGTTCCATATTTAAGGAAAATTCTAATTTCAACAGGACAGTTGGCAAGTGAAGGTTGTATATCCATATTTACAGATAAGACGTGGAAGGTCATCAAAGAATCATTGGTGATAGCAAAAGGAGAGAAGGTAGGTACATTGTATTTATGTACTGGTAGTACTGACTCTTCTATCTCTGTAGTTTCTATAGGAGTGGATACAACAATGTGACATCATAGGCTTGGAAACATGAGTGAGAAGGGAATGCAGATACTTCACAAAATAAAATTGTTGCCAGATCTTAAACAAATTGATTTGGACTTCTGTGAGCATTGTGTTTATGGAAAACAAAAGATAGTAAGATTTCTCAAAGTCAGAAAAGAAAAGAAGAATGAAAAGTTAGATCTTGTGCATACAGATGTATGGGGACCAGATCAGGTATTATCTCTTGGTGGCTCTCATTACTATGTTATTTTTATTGATGATGCAACTAGAAAAACTTGGATTTATTGCATTCGACAAAAACTTGATATTTTTTATACTTTTAAGAAATGGAAAGCTTTAGTTGAGAATGAGACAGGAAAAAGTTTGAAGTGTCTCAGATCAGATAATGGAGGTGAATATTGCAGCAAGGATTTTGATGATTACTGTTCATACCATGGTATTTGTAGAGAGAAGATAGTTCCAAGAACATCACAAGAAAATGGTGTGTCAGAAAGGATGAACAGGACAATAATGGAGCATGCAAGGAGTATGAGATTGCATGCCGGTTTGGCCTTACAGTTCTGGGCAGATGTTGTAGGTAACATTGTTTACTTAATAAATAGAAAACCTTCAAGCTCTTTGGATGGTAGAATTCCAGAGGAGGAATGGACAGGAAAAAAGGTAAACTATTCTTTTTTGAAAACTTTATGTTGTGAAACATTGTCCATATTGATAAAGAAAATAGGACAAAGTTTTAGTCTAAATTCAAGAAGTGTACCTTTATTGGATACGGTGTTAATGATTTTAGTTATCGCTTATGGGATTATGAAAATAACAAAATCATTAGGAGTAGAGATGTCATATTCAATGAGAAGGTCATGTACAAAGATCAGTTGCAGGGAAATAAACAGGAAGAATAAAAACAAGAATACACAGTGCTTGATGAGATCAATGAAAAACAAATCCCAAAGGAACCTGAAAATCAAAATGTACAACAACAGGAGCAACAGGTACCTCAAACACCTGCAAGTGTTGTTAGAGTATATACCAGGTTAAGTATACCCCCTGAATGATACTCTCCTTCATTGTATTTTTTATTGTTGATTGATTATGGTGAACCAGAATGTTATGAAGAGGCAATGCAGGTAGACACCAAAAAGAAGTGGGAGCAAGGTATGAAAGAGGAAATGGATTCCTTGGAAAAAAACCAGACTTGTGACTTGGTTCAGTTGTCTGTGGGAAAAAGAGCATTGCAGAATAAATGGATTTACAAGTTGAAGGAAAAAAATGGAGGAGAAAAGTGGTACAAGGCTAGACTTGTTGTAAAGAGGTTTGCACAAAAGAAAGGTATAGATTTTGATGAATATTTTCTCCTGATGTTAAAATGACTTCAATTAGGACTATTTTAAGTCTTTTGGTAGTAGAAGATTTTCATCTTGAACAGTTAGATGTAAAAACAACTTTTCTCCATGGGAATTTGGAGGAAGAGATTTATATGCAACAACCACAGGGGTCTGATGTCAAAGGGAAGGAGAATTTGGTATGTAGGTTGAAGAAGAGTTTGTATGGCCTAAAGCAAGCTCCAATGCAGTGGTATTTGAATTTTAACAGGTTTATGACAGAACAGGGTTATAGTAGATGTCATTCTGATCACTGTGTTTATTTTAAAAAGCTAGAAAATGGAAGCTATATTATCTTGCTATTGTATGTAGATGACATGCTTGTTGCAGGGTCTAATATGCAGGATATAAATGTGCTCAAGAATAAATTAGTCAATTCATTTGCGATGAAGGATTTGGGTGCTGCAAAGAAAATTCTTGGCATGAGAATAACAAGAGACAGAAAAAATCACAAATTGACATTGTCTCAGGGTGAGTACACAGAGAAGGTGTTGGAGAGGTTTAGAATGCAGAATGAAAAACCAGTTAGTACACCTTTGGCCAGCCATTTCAAATTAGCTAAGGAAATGTGTCCCAAGACACAGGAGGAGATAAAATACATGTCCAGGGTCCTTTATTCGTCAGCAGTTGGCAGCTTGATGTATGCAATGGTTTGCACAAGACCAGATATTGCACATGCAGTGGGATTTGTGAGAAGGTATATGAACAATCCAGGTAAAGAATATTGGGAGGCACTAAAGTGGATTCTCAGGTATTTGAGAGGTACTACTACTCATTCATTATGTTTTGGAGGTTCATACACTTTTATATAGGGATATGTTGATTTAGATATGGCAGGTGATAAAGACAGCAGGAGGAGCACCACATGGTATGTTTTTATTATAGGTGGAACAACAGTAAGTTGGATTTTGAAACTTCAAAAGGTTGTTGCACTTTCAACAACAGAGGCAGAGTATGTTCTTGATACAAAGGCTAGTAAAGAGATGATTTGGTTACAAAGGTTTATGGAGGAATTGGGAAAGAAGTAGGAGAATAGCAGGTTGTACTGTGACAGTGAGAGTGCAATTCATCTTCAAAGAACTCATACTCCCATTCGAAGACTAAGAATATACATTTGAGGTACCACTTCATACGATCCACCTTGGAAGATGGACATTTGAAGTTGGAAAAGATACACACTAGCCATAATCCTGCAGACATGTTAACAAAGGGAGTAACCAGAGAGAAACTGAGTTCCTGCTCAGTTTCAGTTGGTCTTCAAGAATGAAGATGAAGATGAGAAATTTTCTCGGTCCAAGAAGGTTTAGATTCCAGCATATACAACAGCGATGGAGTTGTTGAGATCAGTCTCCAAGTGGGAGATTGTTGGTTGTGGAGCCTAATTATCTTCCTAATTGAGAGATCTTGTGTTTTCCAGGCGTGTTTATACCCCATGAAGACTTTACACCCCATAAGTATGTACACTCTTCCACGTGGGGGAGTGCAGAGGGGGGGTACCCCCTCTGCAAGGTCCGGGGGGGGGCTATCCCCCCAGCTGGGGGGTACGGGGGTGAAGCCCCCAAAGGAAAAAGTGCCTTGTAAATGTATATTGTAATTTCATTGTAAATCTAGACCGTTCATTATAAGGTCGCATATCTAACGGTAGAAATTATGTTAGGGTTTTTTTCCCTAGAAGGAAACCCTATGTTATGAGGGAAATGTATTGCGGCTATGCATTATGGCCAGTATTGAATTTTGAGAGAGGATACTATGAGAGAAAGAAGAGGAAGTTACAGCGGATTTTGTTGTAGGTTGTATTCCTTCATTTGTTGGATAATAATAAAGGAAGGACCTGACAATTTCTCTGTGGACGTAGCCCACACTAGGTGAACCACGTAAATCTGTCTCTATTGTATTGTGTATCTTCTTTGTTTTGTTTCTGCATTTGTTTTATTTTATTGCTCCATGGTCCTGTTTTTCTAACACTTTGATGGGTACTCTCCTTCACCAAGGACCCTCAACCCGCAATGGGGTTGTACAAAAGGTACCACTCTAACAATTTGATTGAAGAATGAAATCACTAAGCTTGAGAATAATACCCACTTCACAACAATCATTGATAGACCAAACTCTCAACAACCACTAATGATTTTTTTTAAAACATTACAACAACCATCCAACATTAGAGTGCAAAATGTGTTTTTCTATTAGTTGAAGCTCTTCTTTTATAGGTTCTATCTCTCATGCCACTTGTCCAACAAATACAAATATGTAATTTACTTAATTACTAATTACTTATTATTCACCCGCACATTTGTCACTCATGTGTACAAGTAATTATTTATTTTAAAATACAAAATAATGAATTATCCTCACCCAACTCCCACATTTCTTATTTTCACTCTTAGGTGTTCCCTTTATCTTCTCATCAATTCATATTTTAGTGGTTGAACATTGAGTTACTACTTTGGTTGTTTATTAATTTTCTTTAACTTCCTCTAAACCCACTTTTTTTCCCACACTTCTATCAGAATTTGAATTCATGTTCATCTTTCTTCTCTTCGATTTATGGGTGCACTAGTAATTAGTTTTGGTTAATTAATAATTAGTTTATTTTCATTTCATGCACACTCCTAGAATGTAATTATTTTTCTTAATAACTTTTAATTAACTAGATCAACTCTCTTGTTATGAGATACTAATTTATCTATATACTTACTTATACTACCTTCATTTAATCAACTTTTCTTTTGAAGTAAAATGCATAAACTATATGATTATTTTCTCATTTAAATAAAATATGCATACGAAAGTAATTTTTTTTATACTTTGCAATTAATCTACTTTCATTATATAAGTGACCATTCATAAACTAACTACAAGTTTGATGAAATAATGATTAAAAAACCATTTATCATATAATTATGAGAAATAAAACCACAAAGTATCATAAATAAAAGCTATAATTATAAGAATTAAATGGAAAATCCCCATAAAATTTAAAATGCACAATACCCTTGTGCAATGAGATTAGACAACAAAAGTAGGTTACGATATCCTTAGGAGGAATACAACCACAAAGTAGTATTCTTTTATGAAACTTAAAGAGGAATGAAGCATAAGTTAGTTCTTTAATATGGAAATGCACCCCGTTGACCTTCCCCTTTGGATGTTAGTTAACTTCGTATCTAGAGCTTGCTTACCAATTGCACTATATTATTGGTTTGAGTTATGTTTGACAATATCATAAACATTTGCGAATGCAATGAAAATGTTTGACAAAGTTTGCACAAAATATAAGGTGAATATTTATAAGAGCTTAAATGACCCATTTTTGGTTAAACTCATGGTTTCAATAACTACCACCTTTTCATGTACACGCTTCAAGTCGTTTTCCATTAAAATATTATGACTATACAACAAAGTAGTAATTCACTACACTTCCTCTTCTTTTTAAGTGGGTGTGTGGGTCACGATAGTTGGATGGAAGTTAAAAATTGGTGTTACTCTTCCATTTTAAATACAACTTTAGTACTTTAGTAGGATTGATAAGGTTTATAACAGAATATTGAAAGGAGAAACCATCATTGTAATTAAAATTGGCAAGGTTAATAATATTAAAGTAATAAAGTAAGTGGTGAACAAGGATTGGATTTTATCTTACTTGAATAAGAAAAACACAGTTCTATTATGAGAGCTTGTGACATTGTAGAAGGTCATTGATGTTTATAGGAAGTCATTGATTTATATAGAGATATTAATGCACATTGTAATATATGATCTTACTAAACTGATAAGGAAGGATCAAGTATGGTGTTGATCCTCATTTAAAAGCATACACTTCATAAATTGTTGTTTTAGAGACCATGAAAGCTGTGGCATTTTTAGCAATGGTTTTTTGTAGAACAATATGTATGTTTTAATGGATTTTGATCATAGAAGTCTATTGCATCTCATTTGTACCTTTCTATGTAATATATGTAGGAGGGAGCCTTAGTTTCATATAATTCCAATTATAACAAAATTATAATAAAAATTTAGTGTAGATGTTATTGTTGGTTGATGGATAGTAGAACATAACTTCATAAAAATTTTGAACTACAATCAAGTTGGCATATAGGTTGTAATAGAAAACAATAAATGTGGCTTCTGATTGATTAAGTAAATCATTTTTTCAAACATGGTCTATCATGAAAACCCTATTATTTTAAGCAAATTATCATTATCAAGCAAGTTTCGTAATGGTATTTTGCATGCTTGAAAGAAATGGAAAAGTTAGTTTGTTTGAGAGATAAAGGAGGAGGTTCATCAGTAAAGGCATGAAGGAATAAATACAACCACACAAATTTGAAGTCCTAAGATAGTGAGGAGAAACAATCAAGGAACATATTTTATGTGCTTACGTTATAAAGAAACTTTCTGAAAGCTAAAACATTTATCAGGTTTATAAGGTTTTAATTGGATAGGCTTAAACATTTCCAATAAACTTATATTTATATATCTACACTCTATGAGATTGATGTTTGAAGTAAATTTGTATTTTTAAAAATCTTTCAGACTTTTGTAATGTCTACAAATATTTAATAATAAAATAAATCGTTAAGAATACAATTTCCTTTTTAATCTAATATGAATATGTATGACTATTTAATTAATTTTTTATTTACAAATTAATTTTAATTTTTTTATGCTAGATTCTTTTATTACTAATATGCATATGGATTATGTGTTTTATTGAAATATTAGATAAAATATCCATTCAAATTTTTCTTGGTTATTTGGCTACATAATGCACATCACATTTCAAACATGACCACCTCAAACATAATTAAAAACATTTTTAAAAATGAGATATCAATAGGTTAATTGGGTTATCACTTAGTCAATTCACTTAATTTGAATAAAGGTTCCCTTTGTCCATAGGTGATTTTTACCTTAAATTCATCATTATTTTGTATTATATTAGCATGTGTTGAGTTGGGCTATAATGGGTTACTAACTCAATTAGGGAATTAAGATTATTAAAATTTAATGAGTAGATATTTTGACCTTTGAGTTCTTCTGAGTCTATGCTCCTTTCATTTAATTTTATTTCAATGTTGAATTATTGGTATAATTATGTTACTTAGGATTTGATAGCGCTAGAAGAAGCTCTCTCACTATTGGGAGGACATGCATAGCACATCTTTTTTTTTTTTCTATGTCTGGCGGAATCAACAACTAGTTGGGCACATGGTTGTGTTATCCAACTGCTACCACTATAACCTCCAGGTGTGCCCACGATGCCCCTTACGTGACACACATTGTAAGTCGGGGGGAGTTGAACTCAAAACCTCATGGAACTTCATTTTCACGGCACTTGCCAATTGAGTTGCCCCCTCGGGGGCCATGCCTAGCACATCTTAGTTATTGCAATGGTTTTGATTTGGTTGGTAGGTGGATCAAGCAGGTTGAAAGGATAAAGATTTGGTAAAACTCTCTTAATTCGAATAATCAACAACATTTCACGTAGTCAAGGGAATTCACTTTGAGAGATAGACATTTTATGGACAATGTGATATGAAGGAATAAAGAACATAGATGAATACATAAATCAACAATCTTCTAAATTCATATATTCACCAAGAAGACATTTAGACTCAAAATCATATTTTGTATCATAATGAAATACTTGAATACAAACTACCAGTTACAAGCCATTAACAACAAAATATCTATTGCAATTAGATCTGAACTAACATGACAATTGATGCATTGCAAAAATCATCTGTGTATTTCAAGTAAGCAGAAAAGGAAAAAAAAAAAAAAACGAGTTACAATTGATACATAGATCCGACCATCAAAATGTCTGAATCTTTGAGCATGAGATGTTGCAAGGTATGAAACTCCTCAATAAAAATTCTTAGATCTCACTTCTATTCTACCGAAACCTCAACTTTCTTCCAAGAGGAAGATTGTTACTTAAATAAAATTTACAAAATATAATTCTAAATAACAAATTTAATCTGGGATCCTAAACAAAGGGATCTCATCCTAATTCTGAAGTGCAAAATCAGGATCAAATCTCCAATTCGAATTGATGAAGGTGGCACTTCTATTGAATGTGTGTTTATTAGAAAATTGAATTCTGAAAAATCTGGAAACATCACTCTTAAAGCGCCACCTGTAGCTCCCAAAAGATTCACTTTTTTGGGAAACCAAGTACTAGACACCTAATTTGGCCCGTTCCGGAAGGAACCCATATTTTATTTTTTTGATATTCAATCCCATTTTCTTGGAAATCGTGCCATAAGATGAACACAAAAACTGTCACCTACAAAACATTCTACATTTTTTTACCAAATATTGAAAAAATGGTGCTCTTGATCTCCTTGATATCTTTGGATATTTGATGATTTGAACAAGTGTAAATGATGATTAGGATAGCTAATGAAGTCATTTCACCCATTTACCATCATGGAATTCCATAAAACCGCACACAATGTGTAAATTTGTATTTAACAATTTCCAAAACAAGGGTGTTGCAAGAAACACAAATTTTCTATAGCACGCATTATCTCACATGCATAACTCAGAATTTAAAACAAGATTCCAAATTTTTGAAAAAAAATATTTTTTTTCCAATGACAAAAATTAGTTCTAACACTGGCTCCAACTAGGGGTGGTGTCCTCCCTGTGAGACACCAAGAACACGCAGACCAATGTTGTATTCCTTCATCAACCTGTAACCCGTTATGTTCAACTGAAAAACAACCATGTTGAAAAACCAAACTGCAAATTGAAAAGGTTTTGTACCAGTGCTTCCATTGGGCTATGGAGTCAATTATTAAGCTACTGCACACCAAAATGAACCACAAACTGAAAATTGAAATGAAATCCTCAAAATGAGAGCTTATTTAGGTACATTGATTCCTACTCTAATCAACAACAACTTCATGGATCAAGTAATGTGAAACTTCTAATGAAGCCAAGTAAGCATCTGACTGATGAAATGATTTTCTTGTTTGTAGCTGAATGAGAAAGTGAAAACGAAATGTGGCATTTGTAGCAAGAGTTCCAAGAAAATCTTATACTTACCGCTGCAACTAATAGATATACCCAAAGATGCAACATTTAAAAATTAAAACATGTGGGAACAAAGAATCCATCCAGATTTCCACGAGATCCTAAAGAATATGATAGACTTTCACCTGGTTAAGAAGACAATTATGCTTTCGTGTGAAGATTGCTTCATAATAGTTAGGGGCAACAAAATCCTCTTGGAACTGTTGATCATTATCTTGGGCAAAAAATTCTTTAACATGATTCAAAAAAGCAAGATGATCATAGACATCATACGGAAGCAAATTACTTTTTGTAGTTTCAAAAGAAAAATCAGCATGCTCAATAAAACCCCCATATTGATTGATTGTCCCTGCAAAACTAACATTCTCATCTTTATTTATATGACAAAAATATAGTCGTTCAAATTCCTCACAACATTCATCATAGAGCAAATCAGTTGAAAAAATCTCTTTACAATAAGTGTGAAATGCAGCATGGAATTCCTTTAGGGAAGAAATATTGGAGGGAGGAAAATATCTACACCATTCTCGCACTTTTCCTTCTATTGAATACCTGAACATCTTAATTAAAACATCTTTGTGAAAAATTCCCAACTACCGCATATATTCATGAAAATCCAAGAAAAACTCAGCAGGAAGTTCCCAATATTCTTCTTTAAAATTTGGAAGACAACATTCCCATTCATTTATTTTAGGCATAAGATTCAAAAAACCAAGTACATTAGAGAAATAAAAAATTGCATACCTCCAAGCCAAGATGGCTTCCATTGCTTTTGAAATTTTGGATCAGTGGAGTCGCTTGTGGATTCTTCAACCATGGAGTTGCTAGGTGAATGATCTGCAGTCAAATAAGTGTCCACTTCATTTTCACCATCAAGAAGAGGACTTAAACATTGTCATACACCTAGGGAAAATATTCAATGGCATCCCCGGAAAGGGAACCAAAAGATGTTAGCGCTAGAAGATGCTCTTTGACTATTGGGAGGTCATGCCTAGCACATCTTAGTTATTGCAATGGTTTTGATTTGGTTGGTAGGTGGATCAAGTAGGTTGAAAGGATAAATATTTGGTAAAACTCTCTTAATTCAAATAATCAACAACATTTCACGTAGTCAAGGGCATTCACTTTGAGAGCTAGATATTTGATGGACAATGTGATGAGAAGGAATACAGAACAGAGATGAATACATAAATCAACAATCTGCTAAATTCATATATTCACCTGGAAGACATTCAAACTCAAAATCGTATTTTGGATAAGAAGGAAATACTTGAATACAAATTACTAGTTACAGGAAATTAACAACATAATCTATATCGCAATTAGATGTGAACTGACATGACAATCGATGCATTCCAGAAATCATCTTTGTATTTTAAGTAAGCAGAAAAAATAGAGTTACAATAGATACACAGATTTGACTATCAAAATGTTTGAATCCTTGAACATGAGATGTTGCAAGGTATGAAACTCCTCAATAACAATTCTTATATCTCACTCCTATTCTACTCAAACCTTATCTTTCTTCCAAGAGGAAGATTGTTGCTTAAATAAATTTTACAAAATATAATTCCAAATAAAAAATTCAATCTAAGATCCTAAACAAAGGGATCTCATACTAATTTTGAAGTACAAAATCAGGATCAAATCTCCACGTCAAATTGATGAAGGTGGCACTTATGTTGAATGGACGTTTTTTAGAAAATCGAATTCTGCAAAATATGGAAAAAATCAGCGAAATCTGGAAACAAAACACTCTTAAATCCCAACCTATAGCTCCCAAAAGGTTCACTTTTTGGGACGGAACTTGGAATCACCTAATTTGGCCAATTCCAAAAAAAACCCATGTTTTAGTTTTTTGAGATTCGATCCCATTTTCTTGGAAATTGTGTTGTAAGATGAACACAAAAGAAGTCATGCATTTTTTTACCAAATATTGACCAAATGGTGCTCTTGATCTCCTTGATATCTTTGGATATTTGATGAGTTTAACAAGTGTAAATGATGATTAGGATAGTGAATGAATTCATTCCACCCATTTACCATCATGGAATTCCACAAAACCGCACACAATGTGTAAATTTGTATTTAACAATTTCCAAAATAGGGGCGCTGCAAGAAGCACAACTTTCTTGTAACGCACATTATCTCACATGCATAACTCAGAATTTAAGCCAAGATTCCAAATTTTTGACAAAATTTAAATTTTTTCCAATGACAAAAATTAGTGCTAACATGATTCTTCATCAACAATTTATTATCCTATGTTTTATATCTTAGGTCTCTTTTAATTCATTAAAAAAAATTAATATATTAAAAACAACTTATGTTTTAAGTGCATGTTTCTTTATTGTGCATCACATCTATGAATTTATTATATATCCACAACATGAAAATTACCTGTGTCCTTCACCATGTATCTCTGACAACATGTCAAATTTTATACCTACACAACAAGCTCACATAAGTAGATATTAGAGAAGTGTATTTCTTTTGATATAATTTCAATGTGTGATGTCTTATTAGATAGACTAAGTCATAAGGTGAAATATATAGATTATAAGTATGTTGGATAACCCTCTAGTCATAATCCTAACAATTAACTAATGACTTATTTGGCTTGTGATTAACTTAACCTTATTTGTGATTGTTAACAAATAGAGCACAAGCAAGACAAGACAAGAATTGGAGGAAAATGATTTAATGCATTCTCTACTCATGTGTTGATCTCATGATAATCAATTTATAATTCATGGATTTGACCACTTCTAGATCTATATTTCACTAACAACTAAGTGTTACAACCTTATTTACCACCCTAGGGTCCCATGAAAGACACATTGATGATTCTATGTTGAGACACACTCTTCTTCGTTGGTTTTAGTGATTTTTGAGGACAGTTTCTAATGAACCTATTGTTAGGGTGTGATCAGTCACTACTAAATAGATTTGTAACTAGCAACAAATCACTAGTTTCGTTACTTTTGTCATGTGACCGCCTCTGTAGCCTTTTAGAATTGGTAAATTCTGAGGACATCAACACTGTGTGAGTTGGTTATCTCATGGCACAATCTTGGGAACTCTCAATCTAGTCAAGTTCACTAATTTCTAGATATCGAAAATTGTCTCCTAGACTCCTCCACCAATCTATATAAGGAAGGTGTTTCGATGGGAAGGAAGAGCAATACATCAATCTCAAATGAGAATCTCTTTCATAACTCAAGGTATGGTTATGTTATTGATGTATTTCTCTTGCCCCTCTTCAACCCACACTTAAGAAAGGAAAACCTGATCTAAAGGTTGAACTCTGTGGAGAAGCTCCTCTGAAAATCTAGCAACATGTACTTGTGAATGATTCTTCCTCCTCTTTCCCATGGAAACACCTTGTTTATATAGATTGGTGGAGGAGACTAGGAGAGGCTTCTAGATATCTAGAACTCAGTGAACTTGACTGCATTGAGATTTCCCAAGCTCCTACCAAAAGATAACCAACTCACCCAATGTTGATCTCCTTGAAATTCACCAATTCTAGAAGGATACAGAGCCGGTCACAAGCCAACAATAATGCAACTAGTCACCAATCATTTACTGCAAAGTTAACCACTATAATGAAATAATTGCATAATGCATAATTAATATAAGATTGTATATATATCCCTCATATGATACATTGTGACTTATAAAAAGACTATTTTATTTTATGTAAAATATTTATTAAACATTTAAAAAAAATAGTTTAGATTTTTTTTTTTCAATTTCAATTCCTAAATAACATCTCAAGACAATGTACAATCACTTTGTTATCATTTTCCTTTTCTAAATATCAAAATATTACCACTACCTTCCATACATCATATTGGAACGTGCATTTCACGATGACATTGGACAACGCAATATAATAAATTAAAAAATATTTTATTATATGAATAAGAGGGTCTTTGTCATACAAAATAGGACACTTATCGGCAATCCCTTGTATTTCAATTGGGACACTATGTCCATTGCATTGAACAAAAATGTTTTATTTTCATAGACAAATATTTCAAAAAAAATATAATTGCAGGTTGCATTGATATCCAAATATATTGGCCATCATTCTTCACTGGAACTGTTGTTAGTGCTTGAGCTACTTCCATGCCTTGGGTTATTTTTCTTAATGTTTGGTTGATTGTCTCTATTGTTTTGTTCTTCTTGAAGTTCCATCTACAAACATAAAAATCAACTTTAATGAGTCTATCTACATTGGTGAGAATAATGAAAATTGAAATAAATAATATACAAGAATGTAAATTGAAAAGAGACGTACCTCCAAAGCAAGAAGTGACTCATGAATCATACACATATGTTCAATATCAAATCTCATTCCTTGTTTCAACAATTCTTCTATTGGCTCAATTCCATACTTTGTTTCCTGCAAGTTTTATACCCCATAATAAATCATAGATTTAATATAAAGTATTATTTTCATTTCATTAATTATAAAATGATAGAAGTAAAACAACATAGATTATACTTACAAATTCAACAATTATTTTTTGATATGCCAACATATACTCACAACCCTTAATTAACCCAATGTCAATCAATTTTTATGATGGCTCTTCTTTGTATGTTAGCACCTATTTGAATACATTCAAGGATGGTTGTTGTAAAACAACTTAAAATATACAAAAAAAAACCTTAAGTTGTTATAAGGAAATAACAATTACTCACAAACTTTGTTATCAACCCTTTTCTTCCTTTTCGTCCAGTTTTATGTGCAGAATGAGTTCCATTTTCTTTTCTTTTCTATAAGAGAATATTTGAAATTAATATTTAATGTATAATTAATTATTTGTACCTAATAGAAAAATTCAATGATTACATACATTTGAAGCATGTTGTTGTTGAGATAGCTCCTCATGTGATGCAATTATGTCCAATTCTTTGACCATATCCTTGTACACTTTTTTGGACATTCCTACTAGAATATTTCAAATATTAGCTCGTTGGTCCTCTGGGATATATATATATATATATATATATATATATATATATATATATTTCATTAAGATTAAAACAGAATTACATTCACAGATATATATAAGACATTAGTAATAGCCTTGTATATATTATCCAGAAAGTTGGGTCTCTTATACTGTCGATGCAAAAAAAATATCATTACATTTCCATCAATATAATCCATATCGATTTTTACATATTTTGGGACAATTCATATATCCAGTTGATAAACTTTGCCAAAACTGTATTATGTGGATGATTAGTAGAGTATCAAAGTCATACATAAGGCCCAAAAATAACCAAAAAATAAGACCAATCGAAAGAGTCGAAATATCATACATCCTGATTTTCATGAAAAGGCCTGTGGTAGTATCCACTGGTTCCCAATTCAAACTATTCTTCAATATACCAATGACCATAAGCTAGTTGCGCAACTTCTTTGGAAAGCATGTCCTCCAACTGGTTCTACTCCATATAGAGATGGGTAAAAGAGATGGAGTCAAATAAATTTTTAAATCTCAACTCCTCGTAAATTAGAACTAGAGGGGAAATATGACATCTTTGAGCATCATTTTCCCAATTGATGATTAACAAGGAGTCTCCTATTAATCATAATTTCATTAAGATTAAAACAAAATTACATTCACATATATATACAAGCCATTAGTAATAGACTTGTATATATTATCCAGAAAGTTGGGT